>NIUQ01003787.1:0-16065 GCA_002796945.1 Plectus sambesii
TGAGCCTCATCTGAATGCGCGGCGCGGTGAAGAACGTCGCGTACTTGCTAAAGGTCGCCCAGCCGGCCGCCAGTCTGTGGCTAATCTCCTTGTTGTGGTCGCGCGGCCAGTTGACGAGTTGGCCGAGGTAGATGAAGCTCGACACGCGTTCGATCGTCTCGCCGCTGAGGTGGATTCGGTGTTGCACATCATCCGTTGACAGCCACTTGGTCTTGGCGACGTTCACGTTGAGGCCGATGGCGGCGCAGGCGGTGAAGAGGTCGTCGGCCATGGACTGTAGCTCGTCGAAGTCGCGGGCGAGGAGGACGCTGTCGTCGGCGTAGGCGAGGTATGGGAGGCGCTGGTCACCGACCTTTAGACCGCGTTGCGCCCAGTCGAAGCTGTCGAGCGCGTGCTGGAGGCAGAGGACAAACAGCTTAGGAGAGAGCGTGTCGCCTTGCCGGACGCCGCGTTGCGCGTCGATGGCGACTTCAGAGGAGGGGAACGTGACTATGGAGCTGGACGACGCATACAGCTTCTTGACGATCTCGATGATGCTGCTGTCGACGCCTTAGTGCGCGAGCGAATTCCAAATAGCACGGGATTCGATCGTGTCGAAGGCCTTCTGGAACTCAACGAACAGCATAATCATCCCTCACTTTTATCCATAAATCTGATTCGTCATTGTGACTTGATCAGTTGAAACCTTCCATTCTTGCATTTGAAATCATTAATCTTTCCCGGCCTTAACTTTTGAACGTCTAATACTATAGGGTACTGAGTCGCGCTCTCCACAAAGACATTCGGTTACTCTAAGCGAGGATGTGTGGGTTGTTCGAAATTGCGGTGAATGCGCGCCTTTACAAAACTAAGTGGATTAGGTAAAGTGAGATTGGCCTCTTGTCCTAATCTTAGGATATCTTCACCGCGATTATGTCGTTTCGATGATCTTATAGGACCGTTTCATTGCGTCCTTTCGCAGGAGATTACTTCATTTTACCGAATTACAACAGACAACTTTTGCAACGCTGCTTTCGACGTCTGTCGCGCAAACCAAATCAAGCTATGGGCGGGGACGCCTTGAATTTGAAAAACATTGTGGTGCACTGTCTAGCGAATGCGACAACATTTACTACGCTAATCAAAGTCACCGATATAATTTTCAACAACACTAATTGGGA
This sequence comes from Plectus sambesii, assembly GCA_002796945.1. NCBI lineage: Eukaryota > Metazoa > Nematoda > Chromadorea > Plectida > Plectidae > Plectus > Plectus sambesii. The sequence goes on from NIUQ01003787.1 coordinate 1,161, forward strand.
AGGATGCATCCGTTCGATAAGAACAGAAAGTATTGACAATAAATAATGAATCGAGGGAACGAGACAAGAGGCCTATTTCATAAAACTAATGTAAAATGTAATCATATTTCTGCATCGTCTTCACTCATTTGTTCACAATACGTTTGATGACTATGCAGAAATATGATCTCATTCTACACTAGTTTTATGAAAATGGCCCCAGGATGAAGTTATGCCGTCTGTGTGTATTTTACGAACAGCGAGAAAGAAGCTATCCCTTCAATTCATCAATCAAATATAATCACACTCATTCAGCACGGTTGAAGCTAAGGAGCAAGAAAGAGAGAAGAAGACAGCGAGAGACAGTCACAAGCGCCGCGCCATTATTCAGATAACGACCGCGGCTTCATTCAAATAACATCAACAAAACTTCAGAACATCATAACCAGACACATTTCGCCCCAAAATTTTGCGTCGCAGCAAGATATTAAAACAGTGTTCACAGATTAGTGTAACAATGCGATAGATATATCGCAAAAATGTGATAATCCCTGGCGAAGTAACGCGGGGTCTCAGCGCGATGCGGCGGCGTCAGAGACAAGAGAGAGTGACGAAAGATGGACGGCGGTGAGGATTTGATCGGATCACCCGTAGAGCTCTTGCAGCCGGTTGCAGTTGGGCGTAGGCATGTTTTGTGACTTTTCCCACAGCTGCGAATCGCCGAACGTTCGTGCCCGCCACGCCATTGTCTCTTCTGGAAATTTTCAATTATGATTATAACATATGTTTTAGCTCGTTTTTACGAGCGCTGCTAGTTGTCACACAGAGATCTAGTGGCATTTCTGCATGAGTAAACACAGCTGCATGTCTGCTTTGATTAAGTCATGAGCACACAGATGGAGGAGGTCGGGCCGATTTGCTGACCTATCCACCATTGTGATGTCTGTTGGAGTCTATAAATTTACAAATCCGACAGCTACACAGAGAATCGTTTATAGCGGCTACGCTTATATGATAATTTAATTTAACGACAATTCGCTTATAACTATCGCATTTGGTCGGTCCCCATTTACCAATAAAAACGATATTCACTGAATAAGGAACAATATTAATGAATGGTGGGTAAGAGAATACGCAGTTTATCGATCTTCTTTCTCCAAACTATCACTATTTTGACAAGCTTCGGGTCGAAACAAGTAACGATCGAAATAAGTTCAAAAATAAACTGACTTTGACTCCGTTCTCGATAGCAACCCATGCGAAGGTTGGAAACGTATTCGTCTTCTACTTGATGTTCGATCTGTTGTATCCTACCCCGATAATTCTGCACAAAGTCCGGCTTGACAAAGTACGATACGCGCAGATCGGCCGTATGCCGCTCTTCCACGTACTTACTGAAAAGAAAGAAATTATATCTATATTTGTGTCAATGTTAATACAGTCAACTGCGTTTATAACGCCTGGCTCTATAACGTCGCTGGCTCTATAACGTCGCTGGCTTTATGACGTCGGTCCTTGGCTGGTCCCGTGTACTATGTTTGTACAGGGCTAACTGCCTCTATAACGTCGCTGTCTTTATAACGTCGGTCTTTGGCCGGTCCCTTGACCGACGTTATAAAAGCAGTTGACTGTATAACATATGAATACAAAGATTGTAAGGCTTTCGTATCTGGGTTTTCAACTATTAGAACTAATATATGCGCAAAAATGAACTATCTTTAGTAGATCGATGCAAAAATTTCCTATGATAATAGAGAGTAAACAGCGCAAGAAAGAGCTATGATTAATAGGCAAAGTAACTGAACAAGGTTGATCAATGGTTTCCGATAAAATCAGCCAGGGAGTGAAGATTCGATTCGAACGATAATCGACTCAAATGCGGTGTCGATCATATTTAAAATTTACGGCGAAAAAATGAAGTATTCTTGTAAATCGAACGACTAACACTATCTACATCATTTGAATATTAAAAGAATGCTCAACGCTTCAACGAGGCTACAAACGCACTTTGTTCGATGAAGGGAGTAGGCGGGTTCGCCGACCATCAACTGACCGATGATACCCAACACGAAAATGGCCAACAATGGAATCAGCTGGATTAGCGGACCATAGCCGGGCTGAAAACGACAAACTTGTCTCTCTGATGTAATACGAAAAACGCCAATGAAGTATAAGGTCTATAATCATAATTCGTCATTCTTGCATTCAATTTCACCAAAGTAGCAATTCCACTGAATGCAGAGATGACGAATTTGAATGCAAAAGTTAAGATTTATGATAAAAGACCCTGTAATACACGAAACAAATTGTGAATTGAAAAACATTAGCGGCTTTTATAAGATTTCGTCTACGATGTTGAAAGTGTATAAATATAAGAAAACGTATGGCACCAACGTTCCTCGCATTTGGTGTCGTTAAAAATGCTAAAACGCGGTCAAACTCAAACATATCACTTCCCATTTTGATAACTATAATTCTAAATCATATAGAACACTTTTCCACAATACTCATTCAGCAAAAATATTCTCTTTGTGGAAAGTATCCTTTTTTAAGTGGAAAAGATATAAAAAAGAATTTTTTTCGAGTTCCCTTACATTCACTTATGGCCGAGTTTGACTGCAGTACAATACAATTCCCTGTTCTACGCAAAAACCGGTTGCGCTGTACTTTATCTCTATTGGCGATGCCAGATTTTCAAAATATCAGAGCAGTGCGCCTTCCTTCAATTGTAATAGAGCGGAAAGATTCCAATTTAAAAGGTAGAAAAAGAATAGCTTATCAAAAGTGTGGTGTTTAAAGTGGGAAACGGACAACTCGCGACATGATATTTTTGCGACAATTTGCGACATTATGTATGTCGCGAATTGTAACATTGATTTCACGTAATGTCGCGAATTGTCGCAAAAATATCATGTCGCGAATTGTCATGTTATCTTTAAAGTTATGCAAAGTAGATGGACCCGGTGGGTGGGGTGTGTGGGAGTATGTCCGCGAACAGCAGAGGTGGACGAGCAAAGACAGTAAAAAGCATTTAGTCCCAGAACAAATATTTGCTCCGTCACTCATCATAATTCGCTATCATTGCATTCTATTCGCATCTCCTTCATGCCAATTCGTCATCTCTACATTCAATTAGAACGCTAGTTTTGACGAAATATATTGCAAAGATTGCGAAATGAAGTGCAAGAGTGACAAATTCTGCTGATAGAGAGAGTAAGAAACTAGCTTGGAAAAAGTCCCTGATAAGAAGCTCGTTTGAAAGAAAGACACCCACCTCAGGCTGCTGATGAGCGTGTTGTTGCTGATAGTGAAAAGTGCCGCCGCCACCGCCTCTGCGCCGGTTCATCGCGCCGCTAGGATATCCGCCGCCAAAGAACATATTAAAGATTTCTTCTGGCGTAAACTCCGCTGAAAAAGACAATTGTTAGAGTGCTCTTCGGTATAATCAAGCCGATACACCAGAAATGGTGAAATCGCGGATAATTCGACGGCAATCGTGCTGCGAGACGGTATTTGTTGTTTTCAACAAAACTTGGATTTCAATGAATTTTAATTTTGATAATATACTATGAGCGACCCCGCATAATAGAGTTTCGAATAAGTAATGGATTTGCTCTCTGTTTCCTATTCTCCATACACACACCATTGATGCATGCAATCGAGGTGTACGAGAGGCGTTCAAAAAGTTTCTTATCTTCTGTACACATAACAAAGCTATCAAAAAGGTAACTAGTTGTTTTTTACGTAGTCACCGTCAAACATTTGTCCATTCTCTTACTACAGCCCGCGTCTACAGAAGGCCACCGATACAAATAAGCTACGGACAAATTAAAGAAACTTTTTCAATGCGTCTCTTATTCTCGCCTTTAGGACGCTTAATAAACCCGAATAACTAGAGCTTTCGACTGAATCACGATTTGCTCAACTTATGGAGAGTACTATTTTTCAAGAACAATGAAGAAAATAAGATACCTTCAAATCCGCGGCCAAAGTCGTACTCATAAAATTCACTCTGTCGCCGACGCGGCTGCGATTGTACTTGATCCGCGCCGTACATATCGTACCGTTGCCGCTTTTCAGTGTCCGATAACACAGCATATGCATTGCCGAGCGCTGAAAGTACAAAAATGTCATTCTTAAATGGATAGGAGAGAAAGAAACGAAAATATGATGTGCTGCTTTAGGCAGTTCTCGAAATATGAGAACTTGGCACATCTAATGCTCGCTCTATAGTTATAACTGCGTCTTCAGTAATAGCTCGTCAAGGGAACACAGCAATGCGCATTATATCAATACAGAGCCTGCGCATACATCGTTATGGGGCTAACGTGTTTACAATAGGCTGACCGTCTTAGTTCGGCTAAAACATGTAGAAGTAGAGTAGAATGAATCGACACAACTCTCATTTCTGATGTTATAATTGCAAAATAAATCAAGTTTTAAAAGTAATCACAATAGTAACGCCTTTTAATTTCGAATCGTGATGAGACTGAAAGCTGAATTAAAGCAGAACCACCCAATTTCTTGTCCAGCGGTTATGTCGTATGCCTTGGAGCGACCGGCTGCGTCGCACTACAGTTCTATGACGTAGGTCACTCCAAGGTACAAGCCCTTGAAGCGACCTGTAGTGCGACGCANACATTCTATGAGAAAAATGGCGCTGGACATTGGCATTAGCGAAAGGAGCGTCAGAAGAATTGTCAAGATGGAGCTGGGACTACGACCCTACAAGATCCAAAGCGCTCACTTATCAACAGACGTGTATTGGGTTGCCACCGACTACTGATCGCGCTTCCCGCCAGTGTCGGCGTCCCGGCACGAGGGCAATTCACGAAAATGGTTTGTCTTATTTCGAGGCATATGTCCATGTGGCGAACGAATTGGGTCGTACGAGGACACTATGCCTCATCCGGCCGGACACGCCACACGCGCAAGCGTACACTTGCCTGAATTTTTGCCTGATTTGTGTGCTTGCGCGTATGGCGTTTATTCAAAAAATCCGGTCGTGAGGCATACCGTCTACATATCCATAGGGTCGCTCCAAAGCATACGACAGTTATACTGTCGCATAATCAAGTCGACTAACCTTTGAAAGCTTCGGTAGAATGGGGGGCACGGCACTTGTCGGGGTGGAGTTGCAGAGCCAGCTTGCGGTACTCCTTTTTCAACTGCGCTTCAGTTGCATCCTTCTTCACATTTAATATTTCGTAATAATCTTTGCAATGGCGTATTCTGCAAAAGAAAACAAGCATTAATAATTATTACACAATCAAACTGAGCTTTTAAGAGAAACTGCGGTCTTTCTTATAGGAAAGGAGTGAATAGTTTGTTGTTTTCAACAACGTACGACAAACTGCTGCAATAATATAAATCGATGATTCGCAGCCAACTTGTCATAAGCAGCTGAAAATTATGTAAGATACATTCCTTACAGCTGAAGGTGACTGCAATTTCCCTTGAAGAATTTTGCACTAAGGCAAGGATTATTGCCGATGTTTATTTCAAGGATAATTGTGATCACTACCAGATGTGAGGAATCCATCGCGTATTGTTTCTAGTTGCGCATGACAACTTGGGAGCGAATCATTGCAATTCATAATATAATCAGCTTTAGCCTACGCAGCCTTGTCATACATTGTTAATGACAAACAATCTATGGCTCGTTCCCTTGATCTAAGGGTGACCGCAGTCCACCTTCAATCGTCGCGGTCATGTTCGTTTAACATTATCCATTTTAATCATTTCAGTATTAAATAGCTAACTTGAGGAGAATAAATACTTCGAATTACAATCAGAAATTGCCGATCAGTAACAAGAAATCGTGGATTGAATAAGGCAAACTTCTTCAAAAGTCGACAGTATTTCTTTCTATCAAGTTACGTACGTAAAAGCAAGAAATGACTATCATTCTTGGTCTAAACACAGTGTTTTCACACCGAAAAGCGAGCTTATCTTTATATGGTGCCTGGTTCTATTTCTTGTTACTGATCGAAAAATTGAGAGTATATTATCAATTAATAAATCCAGAGAACGATATCAAACGCAATAGGGCATATTTTAAAAACTGCATGAAGAACAGAACGACGATAATACCTCTGAACAATGTCGTATTCTTCTTGAGTAAAGTCGACGCCAAGTTTAGGGGTGCCATCAGCGGATCGGGTGCGTGACCGATTGGCCTTCGGTTTTGCCTTCGCCTTCTCTTTCGACGCCGACCCGTTAGCAGCCGTCGAGGAGCTGCTCTGTCCCGCGTTGTCCTGCCCGAAGCTCGGCTGAGACTGACTCGAGTTGAACTTGCCGCGACGTGACCGCAGATTCGAAGGGTCGTTATAGTGGTCAAAGTGAGCGTAGCCGTTCGCCGTCGGGTGCTCTTCGCTCGACGCACCTCCTTCTTCGCTTTTACTCCCCATACCGCCACCGCCGCCTTCGCCGTTCACTTTTCGCAATAAGTCTGAATTAGGAACAGGTTTCATGGGATGCGGTGATGTGGCAGGGCAGGAACGAGAATTGGTAGGAATAAAGTGTGTAGAATTCGGCGAATTTCTCTGACAGGAATCGAGTACTTGTGAAGGGTGATCAGGAAGAATACTACTTGGCTTAGCGTGGTTGTTTTATCGAGAGATATAAAGAATAAAAAGAATACGATTAGGTAAAGGAGGACAGCTCTTGAACTCTATAGAAACTCTTGTATTACACTACAATCCCCAAAAATTCCTTACACTACACCCAGACTCATTTAGTTATAGCCTAAAACTAATTTGTGCGCAATGAGTCGTACTGATGTTCGATCTGTGCCCTCTCTAGCGCCCAACTTGTTCAATCGTAACAAATGGACGTAAATAAAAGCGTAAACACCAAGATGGGACGAGGTAATGCGCAGAAAACGCGCGATTAAATGACGTACCATCGACGTCGACTTCATGGTGCAGCTTGCGAGCTTTGAGCAGAAACTTTTTGGCTTTGTCAGCGTTGCCTTGGGCCAGGTGCTGACGGGCTATGTCGACGCAGCGTTGCGCCTCCGCTCTATTGGCGTCCATTCTTAATCTTCCTCCTCCTCTCACACCATTGGTCGGTCGGCCGGAGGGACTAAGCTCTGTTGCAGCCAACGGTCGACGGACACCGCAGTAGACAGGAGACGACTTGGCGCTTCTTCAGTTTAGTTTTACGGATCCCTTCGTTCCACTCGACGCCGTCCGCACTTTGGTCTTACGGAGCCTGCCGCACACGCGAACGATGGACGTTATCGAGCGAGACGTGACGGTTACATACATTATGATCTGTAGGGAGCAGGTACGGTACTATGCGTTGCTATAGCGACGAGTCGGAGATTTCCCTCGTCTCCGTGCTCGCAAAAAGCGGCAACTGAACGCGAATCCACGGTCATCGTCGTTCGATTCCTAATGTTCCAAGTTGCAAATCTATATTTCAATGATTTGCTGTTTCGTAGTTAGTGTATAGCTATTTAGATCGCGTTAAGGAATGATTGTCTAACATTTCGCAACATGATGCGCGTTTATAGCCGCGTTTTCGGGCGCGGGATTTGTGTTAAACTCATTCATTGCAATATTTCGAATCGATACGCAGTATTGCAAATGATTAAATCAAGCATTCAAAACAACGATATTAACTCTGTAGAACGTTATTTGTCATTTTAGATCCTCTGTGATAGTCAACGACAGTATAATGGCGATCCCAAGCGACATTCTCGACGACATATGCTTCCGCTTTTTGGTCAATCTGCCCGAAGACCAGAAACGCGATCCGATTCGTGTTTGCTTCCAAGCCGAGTTGGCCCACTGGTTCTACGTCGACTTTTACTGCAGGGATCTAGTCAAGTACCCAAACTGCCGAGAGGTCGGAATGAAGGAGTTCATTAGGTCAGTTCTCGCCTTCTTCCTTTCTGCACTCTACTCATATATTGAACTGATTAACTCTAATGATTCTCTCTTGATGTTGTTCGCTGCATTTGGTACTGAAACTTGGTGTTTAGTTAAGAAAATATTCAATGAAAGTGGAAATAACATATAGAAGAGTCTAATAGTTATTCAAAATCCTTATTCGAATATCAATTTTCGCCACAAATCTTCTCTCATTTCAGAGTGATTTTCAATCATTGCGACTTTCTGCAACCCTTAGCGAAGAAAGTCGAACAAATTATCGAAGACTGGCGCGCCTACAAAACCTCCGTTCCAACCTTTGGCGCCATTTTGCTCGATAGCTCCCTTGAACATGTCCTTCTCGTTCAAGGCTACTATGCGTCGAAGAACAACTGGGGGTTTCCCAAGGGAAAGGTATCGTTCTATATTTTTTCGTTTTATACCATTTCCACTTTAATAAGGACATTTTTTAAACTAAATCGGACACTTTCCAATCTAAACAGGACAATTTCCAAATTAAAACCGACATTCCGTGTTAATTTGATTATAAAGTCTCCGTTTTGATTTGAAAATTATCCTGTTTGATTTGGAAAGTGTCCGTTTTGGTTTGAAAAATGTCCTATTTAAAGTGGAAATGATATATTCAGGCTCTTTCTTAGTTTTTCACTCTTGGCTTTGCTTTTCGTTATCTTTGCATTCAATTTGAAGGCGATGTCGACAAACTTGAGTGGAAGAGTGATGAAATTGAATGCATGTGTGCCTATCCAGAAATATTACTGTAAAGCCGATATATTATATTTACATTTATTTAATGAAACTGATCCCTATTGAGTATTTTAACTAAATAACGAAATTCTTTTTCAGGTGAACGAGGATGAAGACCCTGTAAAGTGCGCCATTCGCGAGGTGCTTGAAGAGACGAGCTACGACATTTCGGCAGGCATAAAGCATCAGCGCTTTGTCCAGCGCATCGTCGGCGAGAACCCTGTCCAGCTGTATATTATCCCCGACGTCCCTGCCGATTTCCCCTTCAAGCCTTCCACTCGATATGAAATTCGGTTAGGATCCTTTTTTCATTTATCGTATTTAGCTACCGTTCTCCAACGTTCAGTCTAATCGATCATGAGATAATAGCGATGGCTTTGGCAAGGGTCGGGCCTTTTTGAATAATGGTTTATGCCTAAAATTTGGGTTCAGTTTAGCCGTGCGGTGCTGTGCGATAACTCGAACAATTATTAGAAGTGGTCATTAATTTTTGATAATTGAAAGTACGACGCGCGAAGCGTGAATCTCGTCTTGCCTTATTTTAACCTCTCAGCGCGAGAAAATTCAATTTCTGGATTCAGTAAATCTTTGCAGTACTCGACGCTTAGCTTAATTATGTACTAAAATATTTCGCAATTTAATAATACCTGTCACGTTTTGATCAGCTGGCATAGCCGTTACCAAAAAATCAGTTCAAAATAACTTGAACTGGTAGTTTTGATAGAGTGCAATATCGAAATTGTTAGTTCAACAGAGATGGAGAGCAAAATGATACGTGTCGGTGATAAACCCTCTACCCCACCCGCGAGGACATTGCGATCGCGAATGATTCATTTGTCTCTCAATCATTGCGTAAATGAAACAGTTGACACTTCCATTCATTCCAGAAAGATCCAATGGTTCCGACTGGCCGAGCTGCCGTCGAGTCGTCAAGACCGTCAGTTTGAGGCGATTGGCCACTCGCCAAATAATTTCTTCACCGTCTTTCCCTTCGTCGACGATATTCGCATGTGGGCGGCGAAAAAGAATCAGCATAGAGCGCAGCAGCATCAGCAGACCTCCGCCTTCCGTCGCGTCACCCCGCGCAGCCACAAAATCTCCCCCGCCGTCAGAAATCTCTTCGACTCACCCCAGTTCCATTCCCCTACCCCCTCCCTCGTCGTCGTTGGTGAGCCTGTATGGACCGCGCCCGCTTACCCCGAACAGCCCTCAACCTCCTCTACTCCCGCTCCCTCGCAACGACAGAACCAGCAGACCCCCAAGGCCAAAACGAAATCGCAAGCGCCTACGGTTGCGGCTCCCGAAGCGAAAACTGTCAATCTCGCTGAGAATATTCGCTTGGCCAAGGCGTGGACGAATGTCAAGCTCGACTATTCAAAAGGGCTTATTCCTATAAACGTTAAGAAGTAAACGTAGTCATATCGCATATCGTTTTTATTCCCTGATCGAGTTCCGTTTCCCATTCAGTCTGAGCGTTGTTCACTTTGCTGCTTTATTGTGTGCATTTTACGAACTTTCTCAGCTAAGCGCGGGTCGTTTCGTTGCACGCAACTCGCAAGTACAGTACAAGTTCCCTTTCATCGCATGTCTTGAGCTGTTTGCTGTACGCTTGGACATTCGGTGATGATTTTATGTCTTCCGTGCGCGTTTGAAACTAATTTTCTCAGTTTTGTCTTAACGCTTTGTTGTAACATTATTGTATTTATAACAAATTGCAGTCGTTCAGTAAAGCAGAACTCTGGTCATCCTGCGTCTATACGCAATACACAGTGGACTGTTATTAGCTGTTTATGATTAGGCTGCTTAGCGGTACACTAATGACTATATTTGTGTTTCCTCTTGAAGTTGAATACATTCCCAGCTTTAGGGAATATTACTGAGTTTTTTTTAAAGAAAATTGTCTTAATTTAAGTGGAAATGATATAGTTCTATAGAATTCGCAGTCACGCGCAACAAAGATAGTTTACTGGCAATGGCGACGCTTGGGACACTTGAATACATACTGTTAATTACATAAGCAACGACCTTTAATCGTGAACTATCTATCATGTACTCAAATTTATGACAGTGGCGTAACACGCCGGGTAAGGAGTTGCGAAGTTATCTCTGGGAAACAGACCACTTGTGTGGCAAGCAGCGATATAGAGAGAGCAATATACACCGACGAGCAGACGATACTGCTCAGGTTTAGAAGTTACGCTGAGTGTTACACAGAAGACACTGAAACGTTACTATGTTAAAAATATTCAATGTAAAAGTTTGTTTATTACTCATCATATGCTTCGTTCAGACTTCAAAAGCGTATAACGGTACTGTTTTCTGTTAAAAGTTCATACCACTGGCTGAACGAATATAAATTTATGAGGATCCCCTTACCGCGCCCCGACATATTGAGCAACTTATCAGTTGCATTGGGAGTGTACAGAATTGCGTTCATCGCAGGAAAATGATAATAACGATTCCTCTTGACCCTACCAAGGGACCAACGCGCTGCTGTTTGATCCCTTGAGTGGATTTGTACCATCGGTGAGGATGCAGAACCAATAATAACTCAACAGTTAGACTGTCACGGCTTGGCTTAACCATTGGGGCTGAGGTTGGTGTATAAGAGCGGTTCCCTTACGACGTGAGAAGCGAGTTCTATTGATCTTGATGGCACGAGGAATAAGATCTTTATTGAATACATGTAAATGTAATGGTTGAAGAACTTCTCCCGGATGAGAGACCCACGCCGCTATCATCTTTTCTACAGTAGACAATGCTTAACTTTGTCGTAGTTTAAATCTTTTCAGTACATATCGATTCACTTAACATTATAGACTCAAAGAAATCGCTTTCAGTTTCCACACCGCACGTCTGCAATGAACAAAGCGGCAAATGCTTCACTGTGATCCTCGATCAGAAGTTAGAGTGGAAAGGTGCAGAAAAGTATTGTCAAACGACTCTTCCAAATGGACGATTGGCATCAATTCACAGTGCATTTGATGGAGCAATGATTTGTGTGTAAACTGTGTCGGTCACATCGTTTGCAGTAGTTACAAAATACTACCGTTACTAATCATAGTTACAATATTTATCCCCAGCAGACACCTTTTTTGTTTTCATACCGCATTATTATGAAAAACTGATGTTTTTGCAACAAGGATATTTGAGAATGGCAACTAGGGACAGATATCAATCTTTTATTAAGATTTGCAATAGTTTATGAATGTGGGATGCAAGACGCACATTTTAAGTCCTCAACGCGTATAATTCGGCTCAGGAGCTCATGTCCGGGACATATATAAATATTCGAAATATAAGGAAGAATATTTTGTTTTGAATAACTGACGAATTGATTGCCTTTTTTAAAATATAGATGGGACTTTCCCAGACTTAGATTCAAACTGACCTCTGAACTGACACCCTTCATTTCCTCAGCGCATGGAAATAGGTAACTCTGCGCGGAATTAAATATGAACGGAATGACAAAACTTCGTAACGTAATAATTTTAGATTGTTCCATAATTTCGTTCGTTTTTCGTCAACGTCAGATTATTATATTTGAGTGGAAAATGATCGCCGTAGGCAAAATGTCTTTTGTTTTTTAGCCTGAAGGATAAGCTACAAAACAAAAGATATTTTGCCTACGGCGATCATTTTCCACTGAAATATAATAATCCGACGTTGACGAAAAACGAACGAAATTATGGAACGACCGAATACAATACTTGGCTCCGGCAATCCGGTCTCCTTTTTCTTTTCCGTAGCTTATGACGAAAGAAATATGGTAAAAGGGTTATTAAGTTAATTTTTAATACTCAGGTGATTTTACAGTATCAATGATCACCATCCGTCCACTTAAGTGCCACGCCAGATCACCTTCCTAAGCCGCCTAGATCTATGCATGATCCTTCTGATAATGAACTTTTCTCGGAGATATGAAACACTTTGATAAAGCGAAGCAGATTGTATCATAAAAGGACTCGATATGATCTAGACTTAGGAACAGAATGAATATTTTAATTGCGAAACTATATAAATATTTAAGATGCAAAATAATTGTAGTTTTTCTGCGCTTATCTTTGTAACTTAGCACTATATTTTCAGCTTCGTGGTTTCCTTTACTGAGCACAGATCCATGGTTTGGAGGATTTCAAACGGGAACTCTTCCGTTTCAATATACTGACGCGTCTCCTATGGATTACACAAACTGGACTCCAGGAGAGCCAACTCTTTCATGCGCCCAAATATGTCATACTACAGGAAACAATGCAGGCATCCAATGTCAGCAAGGAAAATGGCGAACGGCTGGCTACTATGATTTGGCGCAATTTATATGTAAGTGAATAGCGAAATACGACCTTTTCATTTTCACCATTACAGATGACATGTGCAAATATTTTGAGAGGATTTTAACGATAAAAAGGGTTTATTTAAAAAGCAGAACAAAGTTGTTTTATCACTTGTTCGGCCCATTAATCTTGACTGAATCTTGTTGCTCGTTCTTTGAACGAAAAATTTATATGAATGAAGAGTAACTCGCATGTTTGGCAGATTTTCTAATGAATATTGAATAAATACGGCCTGAGTTGTCCTATACGAAGCGTCAAATCATATCACTTATTTCGGCTATAACATATTTAGGCACTTTGAAACCTGACCAATATCTTTTTCGTTCATAATAAGCCAAGACGGAGTCAGTGTGACGCTTTGCGATTCCGTAAAATTTCTCTATAATAGTGTTTACTAGGGGTTAAAAAACTAAACTCACTTTTTGATACGTGCTATACTCGGCGTTTGTTTAACATTTCTCTTTGTCATAAAACTCAAATCAGGAACGAAGGTTAATTGATTTGAGTAATTATCCTCATCTTGGGTTACACAATGCTAGATTTAGTAGCATCCTCAACATCTATCTTTTTTAGGCGAATACGGAAACTATACCAGCAGTCTACCACCAACAGGTCGGAACAGACTCCTTTATACAGGGTGGCTCAAAAAAAGTCTTTGGTTGCCATTTCGTTCATAACTGGTGGATTTTCCTGAGCTTGAGCTCAATCGATAGCCCTTGGATTAAAGATTCTTAGAGCGGAGTTCCGTTTGAATCGGTTTAGGGGGACGGCTGCAGTAACCCAAAAACTTAACTGAAAAACACCTTTTTTGGGTCGACTGAGACCCCTTGTAACTCAATTGCCATTAATCGTGGCGACTTCAAACTTAGCAAGGCTCTTCTGAAGGATTCTCCGTATGTTTTGCAACAGTAAGTTTAAATTTTTTAATTCTAAAAACATTAATTTTTTAGGAAAACATTGAAAGCGAGCACTTTCGAGCACTTTTAACAGTCATTTCATCTTAGGCATGTCATGAGGAGCAAAATGAGGGACAACTCGATATTTTTTGGCAATATCGAATTTTCTTCCTTGACTATTTAGGAGGTCAAAAACGAAGGTCCATGAAATTACAAAATATTGTGGGAATACCAACTTGACATACCATAGTATCTGAAAGTAAAATGATTTTTTCGATAACTTCTTTCATTGCCGAGATCTGAGGTTTCAAAATTGGGCAATTTTTTGAGATTTTCGAATGTTTTTGAATATCTCAGGATGCGGTGGTGTCCCTAACCCAATTAATGTTGCAAAATATACGGAGGGTCCTTCAGAGGAGCCTTGCTAAGTTTGAAGTCGCCACGATTAATGGCAATTGAGTTACAAGGGGTCTTAAGACCCGCTTTTTCTAAGCATCGAGAAATTTATTTAGAGCCTTGGCACAATGAACAAAAAGTGTTCGAGTTTTGCTGAAATTTGGCATGCTAGGGTACTTTAGGGTAAAGCTTCCGAAAATGATGTCGGATTTTTTTACAAAAGTTTTCGCTTCGAGATAAGGCGGGAAATTCAAATTTGATTGCTGAAAACGCAGAACTTGTCGAAATCATTATTTTCATATATCAACCGATTGGAAATGATGAGACGAATCTGAATTTTATTTCAAATTGAAAATTGGTACAGAACCTGAAAAGTTATGCAAGAGAGAAAATTCGAATTTTAAAACTTTTTTGGTTTTTTGAATTTTTCGGTACAACCTTGTGTGGATGACGATATAGAGCACCCCTTGGGATTGAAGCCCTAACTCTGGGCTATCCAATGGCGTCATAAAAAATCGACATCACTGCGATGCAACAAGTCGCAAATTGAGCCCGAAGATGAGGGATGCCGAATTTACAAAAAAAATGGGTATGAGGAAATGTGGCAGAACGTAACTAAAATCAATGTTTCTATACACCATTCGATGGAGAATGACCA
>NIUQ01003788.1:0-15967 GCA_002796945.1 Plectus sambesii
AAACGCCCTCTTTGAACAGGAAAATGTCCCAATTAAAGCAGAACTGATATAATTTTCAGATAGCCCACAATGTTTCACTCAAATCCCTTCTATACCGTATGAAAAAGGGAAAAATAATATTTGATAAAGTGGAAACGGTATAATCGAGCAAACTAATCTTACCAATAGGAAGCGTCGGTTTGTCACACGAAGTCATTCCGGTGGAAGCGGATAGTCCTCTGAGATGGAGGGATGCGCCGAACAGACCGAACACAGTCGCCGTGTACGCTAATGAGGCCAAGCCAAACAGCTGAAATAAGTACAATTAAAATCGTTAAGCAAATCATCACAGTTAGGCATTACGAATTTGAAAATATTTGTATGCAACCTTATTATAAAATCAAAATGTTTTTATGAGTAACGCGAAATATTGCCAGGCACCGCTGTTGGCAAAGATAAACTCACTTTTCGGTGTGAAAATACAATTTTTATCAAAAATAATAGTGGTTTCTTTGTTTTTACGAGCGCAAATTGATAGAAAGACGCACTATCGACTTTCGAAGCAGTTTGACTTACTCAGTTTAAGGTTTATTGTAATCGACCGGATAATTTTGACCATATATTCGCAGTAATGAAGCCATTACTCCAATTCTCTATTTTGATATACCATTTCCACTTCAATAAGGACATTTTCCAATCCAAACAGGGCACTTTCCAAATCAAAAAGGACACTTTCCGTATAAATTTGATTATAGAAATGTTCCTTTTGATTTGGTAAGAATCCTGTTTGAATTGGAAAATTTCCGACTTGGTTTGAAAACTGTCCTTATTGAAGTGGAAATGGTAAATACAACGCGACTTACAGTTAGGAGGGGCTGTAGGAATTGTTGCCACAGGAAGTTGGTCTCAGCTAGGTGACGAGAGAGAACCCGCAGATCCGAGTATGTAGCGTAACCTCGGGATAGCAGCGATTTGCGTGCCAAATGGGATTCTACCGAGCGTAGCGCCGATCCAAAGTCTTCCGCATTGACGAGCAAGTTCCAATTCTAGAATGAGCAGTTTTTTATTGATCCATATACCATTGATCTATTAATACAGTGGAAATTGGATATGAGAGACGCTTTTTCGATTTCCCGGGCATTCTCGTAAATCCGGATACTGTATAATACTGATTACTGGTAATACTGATTCAATTTTATTGATTATTATTGAAATATTGTAGCGGTTACTGGTAATTAAAAATATTTCATTAGCTAATTTATCTTTAACCGTATTTAGTATTGCAGGGCGTTTTTACAGATTATGCGCCGCTAAAAGTTTATTAAACAACAACTAAGAATTCACTATTATTTCGTTTACATGCGTTGCCGATTCCAAAATTTTCATTCACGTTCAACACCTAACTTTAAGGACTGGATTATTCGGTATGGTGTAAAGAGCGCAAAATTAATAAAGGCTTCAATAGATGATATGAGAATGAAGTTTAGTTACCAATCCATTGAGCATATTGATTTCTTGTTCATTGACGTGTTTCAGGGTAGTCGACGCAGAAGCGGCCCATTCGTCGTTGTACACAAAGTCGGCATTGCCATCGTCGTGCAGAAATTTGGAAGCGACGATCTACAAAGATGTGTCGTGCTCATCACATACGCAAATAATACAAAGCCCTGGCCCAAGTATCGTATACAGCGCGCATTTTTTGAGACTTGGCTTAGGCTTAATCTAAACACTTATGTCAAGCTAAACTAAAGCCTGAACCACAAAAAGGGCACTATGTTGGCAACACTAGAGTCAAAGCGCTCGCTTACCAGAGCGGCGAGGTAAAGATTAGCCGGGTCGGTCGTTTCGAAGTATTGTTGATCGTTCAATCTGACTCTGTCCAAGTAAACCAACGCTACAATCAACGTACACGGGTCGACGCAGCCCTCCCTGAAATTCCGTAATTATAGTTATAGTAACAGATTGAGAGTAAGTTCCGTAGTCATCGGTATTTTGAACGATTCTATCATATTACTTTACGGTTTAAGTAAAGGTAAGGGCAATGAATATCAAGAAGATGAAGCTAATTTCATTATTCGATTTATATAATTTGAAACGCGTATAATATATGAAAATATAAGAATATGACAGTTATGCGTATAAAAGAAGCGATATTGGTAGAAGAATGATGCATTCTTGGTTGTCGGATGATGAAATTCGCATACATTCGTATGTTAGGTGCGTTGGCTTTACAATTAACGAGCAGTAGAGGCGATAGGTCATAAGAATAATGTCAAAAAACAAGTATTATTCTATATGCTAAAAAAGAGACTGCCTTTCAGCTCTTTACTTTGATAAGAAATAGAGACCATAATATCATAAAGAACCCCTCGTGATGAAAGTGTAGATAACGTACAGACAGCCAAGGCAGTTTTTTGCTCAATATAAAGTAGAACACGTGCTACTTTGAAAGAACGAACACGGCTAAAGAAATATCTAGAAGTATTGTGGGTATTGTCGTCAGACTACCATGAATGCAACACTAATGCTTTTCATATAACAAAATCCATAAGTTTTTTACGTTCGACGCAAAGGAAAAGAAACGAATAAAGCAATACTCGCCTTGACAAGTTCGTGGCGTAGTCCATATCGAGATAGTCAAACGGGGCGTGTTTGTCGAAGTAGTCAGCGGCGAGTTCTAAAAAAGCACTCAATTCAGCCTTGATCTTGTCTCATACGCATAAGCTGAATAATAAGTACCAGTAAGGGGAAGTGATAAGTGATCCATTCGTCTGTTCTCGCCATAATTCAGTGTGCGTCGCATTCTTCGCCGCATTAGACGGTAGGAAATGTGCTTTGGCGCCATGATAGACACCTCTTTGAGCGCTGAAAGCAATTAAAAATAGTTTTAACAATAAAACACTCCTACTCCGTCAGCTTCTGACTATTATTTTAACTATTCATTCTAATTCCTTGATTCTTCGAATAAATAAACTAGATCCTGACAGCTTTGAGAGTCGGGATATGCACTTTCAGTAGGTCTATTATGAAATAGTCAAGGGAAAGAATCGTTCCGATCTAATTAACCCTTCACAGTGATCAGTATACAAGTAACATTATACACTACGCT
The DNA here is from genome assembly GCA_002796945.1 of Plectus sambesii. Taxonomy (NCBI): domain Eukaryota; kingdom Metazoa; phylum Nematoda; class Chromadorea; order Plectida; family Plectidae; genus Plectus; species Plectus sambesii. The sequence goes on from NIUQ01003788.1 coordinate 3,089, forward strand.
ACGGATGATCAATGAAACTGCTAATATTCCTACCTGTCCCTTGACTAGGTTGTCCGCTATATAACTTTTGTTTAAAAATACAACGACACTTATTCTTATCGATGTATTGCGCAAGCCCCGTTAACTCCACAGTCCGAACGAAACGATGATAGGGTAGAGGCATGAGCAAAGATGAGCAGAAAACACTGGGAATGGTTATTCGCCTATTCTGCAATGGCTGAGTATCGCTGTTCGATGGCGCTCACTTTGTCGCCACCTGCTAAACATACAAAATATTCGCGACGAAGTCTACGGAACACCGTAGCGTGAAAGATAGGAAAATCAATGGAACAGGTTTCGTTGTGGGATAAACATTTTTTGTTTTAAAAGTACAGAAGACTTCATATGACAACAAAAACGAGGCAACTAACAGCATGTGGCTTGTAGTAAGCAAGAAAAACGCACTGCGCCGGTTTCATATTGCGTACATTAGCTAAATTCATATTTTACGCAATGCTAGAGGGTATCCACAAAGTACGATTTCAGCTAAAGTATGCGATGTGAAACATACTAATTCTCTAAAATTATAAGTTAACTTGAAAAAGTAAACGGCTATGTCACATACGCAAATATTTTTAAGCATACCAAAATGAGGTGTGCGTGTATCGTATACTTATAACTGCGACGCTTTAAAGTAAAGATAAAGTTGTTGCCATTAGACATAATATCACTTATTGTATGCCTTATTACTTACATTATATCCTGTAATTTCAATCCAAATATTCTGGCCGATGTCGATGATACAAGTAGTGCTGTATCTGATGTTTGAAGGCCACGAGGGTGTTGTTTTCGTTGTTAAATGTGCGTTCATTGCACCCATTCGACAATATTAAAAGTGCTCAGAAAAGTGCTACTAAGATGTGTGCAGTACGAAAAGGATCGAGTAAAATACCCTTACTATTTGTACAAGAAACTCTGCATACTGCTCCATAATTTGCTGTGCAAGGGCCTAACAGCCAATCTCCAGATTCAGAATATGATAAACTCGGAACCAGACAACACCAACCAATTGTTGCTGCTGCAAATTTCTTCCACAGTTAATTTTGAATCGAAAAACTCAAGGAAAACTCACTTGAACATCGTAAATATGTGCTGGTGCTTCCATCGGCCCATGAGAATGTACCTGTGCTGTATTTATCGCCCCAACCAGTCATAACATAGGATTGACTACTTGCCATAACCAGACCTTAACAAATTTACAAATTGTATATTTGTTACACCATTTTATTATAAAGTCTATATACCGATCGATATAGAATGAAATGACGAGCAATATGGTATATAGCAGTCATAGAAAAGGTTTGTAAAGAAACCCGAAAAAGCTATCTGAAAATTGACTTTAAGGACTTTCTGCCACCCTTTATTTTTGTTGGTCTGTTTCATTTCACTCGGCGCTTTCCCTCGTATTTGCTTAAATTGCCCCCTCCTTTGATTAGTTTTAAGTTCACATTGATTTTGGTTTGATTTCAAAGACTGCATTACCAGAATAGTTGCAGCGATTTAATCAAATTATGACTAATATTTATTAAGTTTTATCAAGTGAACAGTTTGGATGAATTAAACGATGGGTACTAATGCTTAAAGTACAAGTTTTACCATCATACTAGCAGTTTTACTGATACGAAATTTAGAAAGGGAGCTATCTTGTACAGCACGAGCAATTCAAAGACAGAAAATATCGGAAAATTGCTCACCACGTATTTGGTAATCTTCAGCTGCGCTATTTATAGTAGCAATTGTGCCGCCAGAACTAGCGCAGATCGCATTTGTGGTATCGTAATTTCCTGACAGCGTTTTGAAGCAGGAACCAGGAATTGATTCCGTGAAACCAGCTGGACAACTCGTGCACATGGCTGTAAACACGTTTATCAAAAATGTTAAAGCTCACATTGATTGCAATATAAAGATGGATGCCGATTGTAGGTTAATAGGATCCTGCACTTGAGTTAAAACAGAAGCAAATTAAAAACTGAGTGTAAAAAATGAAAATTGAGAGCAGTATTGTTTAATTAAAAGCAACAGGTGAAACTGACCCAGTTTAAGTACTGGTGGCAAACTATGTCACCATCTTTTGACCTGAGGCTTTTCAAAATTGCTAAATGAATAATATCAATGATTGAAGATTGCGCTCGCTCGATACAGCTGCGACGCTCCTGCCGTGACGCAACCCTTCAACCTTCATCACCTCCGTCACACCTTCACGAGACAGGCCAACTGAGTATATTTGCGAATTACGAACGATAAAACTACGAACATGACGTTGGGACGCAAACTTCGCACTGCTGTCCATAGCAGTTAGAAGGGCAGTTCCATTTGCACTGATAACTACTGGCACTGTATGATGCGGGCTCACATATGGCGCCGTTCTGACAAGGATTACTCGCACATGCACCTGCAATTAGTCATACTTTCATAACTTAGAAAAAAGGGAAAACAAAGTCTCAGTTTCAAAAAGATTAGTGTTCGGTGACATTTTCTATTTTAGTTAACTTGTTTAATGTCGGTCAAGGGATCGGTCAGAGGTCGACGTTATAAAGACAGTTACGTTGTAAAAGCAGTTGGCCTTGTGTACAAAACACAGTTCACGGGATTAGCAAGGATCGACGTAAAAGGACAGGCGATATAAAAGCAGTTGACTACAATAATTATTTTAACAGTAAACTTTTACATGTAACGGATGGTCTGCCTGTTGTACTTTTCATTGATATGTTGGCGTTCACCGCGGCCAATAATCAGTGTTTAAAGTGTACAGGAAAATGCTTTTCAGATGTTTATTATGCAAATACGACCAAGTAGAATCCCTTACCAGTTGCACAAGAAACTCTGCATACCGCTCCATAAGCTGTTGTGCAATAACCAGATAACCAACCTCCAGATTCAGAATATGATAAACTCGGAACCAAGCAACACCAACCGGTTGATGTTACTGCAAAGTTCTTTCACAATTATTTTTTGAATCAAAAAACTCAAGGAAAACTCACTTGAACATCGTAAATATGTGTTGGTGCTTCCATCGGCCCATGAGAATGTGTTTGTGCTGTATTTATCGCCCCAACCAATCATAGCATAGGACTGACCACTTGCCATAACCAGACCTCAACAGAATTGCAAATTATACCCTTTACATAGCATGTTCGGTTTCGTAAGGACGCTTCCCAACTGAAGCGGAACAACTTCAAAGTCAAAGAGGTCACTTCCGCAGTAATTTGACTTGATAAATGTTCTCTAGGAATCGAATATTGTCCTGCTTGATTTGAATAGTGTCCTTTTCGAAGGATTAGTGGTGTGAATTCCAGCTACTCAAAATTACCGACAATCCTACGAATATTAACTTTAACTCGTTAATGATAATAACAAAATTCAGCTAACAATAGAGCTTTATTGTTGGATCCTTTATTTTTCTCGGCACTTCCCGTCCTATTTGCTTAAAAAATACTTAGCTCCTTATTTTCAGCTTTATCGATTTTTGGTTGACTCAGAGCACAGTACTATCCGAAAATCTGCAGCAATTTACTCCAATTGTGAATGCTTCATATAATGCTTTCGTAAATGAACAGTTTTTTGCAGCTTTTTATTAATTCTGCAGCTGTTAATATTGTAATACGAGGAGCTACCTTGTACAATACGAGCAATTAACTTACAAAAAAATAAAGGAAAATTGCTCACCACGTATTTGGTAATCTTCAGCTGCGTTATTGATCGTAGCAATTGTGCCGCCAGAATTAGCGCAGATAGCACTTGTGGTATCGAAATTTCCTGACAGCGTTGAGAAACAGGAACCAGAAACTGATTCGGTGAAACCAGCTGGACAACTCGTGCACATGGCTGTAAACACGTTTATCGAAAATTGTTAAAGCTCGCATTGATTGCACTATAGAGATGGATGCCGATTGAAGGTGGCTAATATCTTTCACTCGATTTATTGAACATTTTCTTGCAAACTTATCCTGTAGCCAATGACCCTTCAAACCCATTTTAATATTGTTTACTATCTCTGAAATTTGAGATGAGCTAGCTGAATCGTCATAGTACAGCAAAATGTGACGTTGTGTGAAGGGAGGAGATGCACTCAACAAACCTAAGATTTCAGAGACTGAACTTAAATTTAAAGACCCGCGTAAAGCTTGAGGTGTCGTTTCCGCCCTGAAGTGCAGACTGAAAGCTCTCCACCTCACAAGCTGAGGATGCTTTATTCCTTAGACAGGAGAACGAACACTGGATGTATTTTAGTGTATGAGTTCCCTGTTGTTCAATATGTCACAATGTTCCACGTAGCTACGAATTTGTGTGTATCATACATCCAGGTATCATAGTTATTCGGAACAAAGCTGTTCGTTTGGACGCCGCGGCCTAAACTGATCCAACTTATGCATTAATGACAAGATAAGTACCAATTTTGTGATAGAAGGCATATGTGGTGGACTAGGGCTGCAAGGTTCGATTCAGCCTAAGTTCTACAATGAAGGATTCATGGCTTGGAAATGGAACAGTGAATATCCATTTGGGATTAGTTCAGCAGTCTTCCGACACTGGCTGTGCTTAGCCGTAAGTTTTTGGGAACGAGTCGGAGGAAGTAATTACTGTAGGCGCCGCGTAAACGACAGGTATGATATTTACCGCAGGCAGAGTTTTAGCGAGGGCAGGTTTTCAGTATAGGTTAAGTATTCAAAAAAGCGGCGCTTCTCTTAAGATGTGGAAGAAACATTGGTTTTCACTCTCTTACGTTCAAGTTGCATTCCTCTTCGAGCAAAACTGTACAAACAAGAGCAGGTTCAAATCACTGTTAGATATGAAAGCGAAAGATTATTACGTTTGCTTACATTGTTTGCTCCATCCAAACCGAGTTTACACCCTTGTGAGGAACTTGCCTTTAGCAATAATTAATGCACTAATTATCAGTCTTCTAAGACATATACCGTATCTTAGGTTCACTGACATTTATAAAAATTGAGAAGTAACTAATTCTTAAGGTTTGATAGTGCACTCGCTCGATCAAGCAGCAACGCTTCTGCCGTGAGCTGAACCATCACTTCTCGTTAGATTCTTGCCGAACATGTCAGTTTCATTTTCTGCGCTTTACGAACAACAAAATAACGAACTTGACGTTGGAACGCAAACTTCACATTGCTGTCCATAGCAGTTAGAAGGACAGTTCAATTTGCACTGGAAACTGGCAGCATCGTATGATGCAGGCTCGCACGTGGCGCCGTTTTGACAAGGATCAGGTATACATGGATCTGCAACTGTTCATACTTTCCTTGTCAGGTAAAAGAAAACAAAGTTTCAATTTCAGTAACATAAGGGACAGAGGAAAAATTCAGTTCGTAATTATTTAATACTATTCTCTCAAATGAAACAGACGATACGCTAACAGTAAAACAGAATGCGGCACTGCTGTATTGGCGCAAAATTAGGGGCGAAGAAACAATATAGTTTGCTTACCTGCATGGACGGCTCTTTGAAGAGTAAAGACGAACATCATAATTGCATTTCGCCACATTGTTTCAGATGGTACGATAGTTCCTTAACAATTTTCTTTTATCCTTCACGAAGTTGCAACTGCTGTGCAAATTCAAACTGCTGTTGGTCAAGAGCATAAACGTCCAGCAGTTACAAAAGAGACTTGTACAACCATGAACAAAGCTGGGAATGTACACCCACTGCATTTTGCATTCATTGTGCAAGCAAAGTGAATCATTGATTAGCTTTACGTCATTAATGATTCTAAATGACAAAAGCTTCATTCACATTCCAGGGCAACAAATCAATTTCCATTGCGCTTCACCAAGCACACTGCGATATTTTACCATTGTTCAAACAGTGGAGGAACATTTTGTGTAGGATCATGAATGCCTATACCTTCACAAAACACAAGCTTATTTCAGGCTTAGACATTTGTTGTCCTCGAACAAAGACAAGATTAGCCTCGCCTGTTGCACAGAACCAAGGCTCTGTTATCTTTTCCTACGCTCACTGTCATTCAATAGTATTGTACTTCCTGAACCGTTCAAAATGACGTTTGTAGAGACCGAGACGAGAGGCTGAATGACTGGTGTCATGACAGCACTCCCACGTGCGGGCTGTGTGGGGTGGCAGAGTCGCTACACACTCCTAAAGGACATTGTAACTTTAAAATGGCGTCTAGCTGCTGTATTCTTCAAGAAGTTTAACCATTTCACATAATTAGCATACAATTAGCTCCGCTGTTTTCGTCAAAGAACCTTGACGATCTCCCTTTTAGAACGTGAAATAAGGAGTGGTTTTGCTCAGAGGTGACCGTAAGGTAATATGCAAGAGAGGCGCACTTTTCCCAGGCGACGACTGGTGCCCGCCTCTGGCTTCGCCCTACATGGTGGCGCAAAAATAGTGCACACTTTTATATCGGTTGTACTTTCGCCACTCTTCAACGGACTATGATAAGAAATTTCACTATATATACGTCTATGATAGAGTGATATATGTGGTCATTTCTAAGTACATAGCATAAAGGAAAGCAGCTACTAACTAGTGTGAGAAGTGAAATGGGCCCATAAATTCAACTGGATCGTCTCTTTTTCAACACCTATAAAAATCTGTAAGAGGGAATTCAAAAGACACAATAATAACTGATAGCTACACGGTCTGCTAAGCATAAACGAAAGTCAATGTCAATTGTTTCTCGGCTAACTCAAGCCACCATCCAAAGCATTATAAAGCTGGAAACAATCGATAGCACTCCTGAAATAGAAAAGTTGACGGAGGGAGACGTGTAGGTAAAGTTGAGCATGACTTGCTTGAAACTAAGGGTTGAATAACGCAGCTATATAAATCTGCCATCTAGCGTTGATCAACGACGAATAATCTTCGAATGCTGCTGTGCGAAAAAATGAATTTGCTCTGGTTATCTTTTATGAAAGCAGGGAGGTAACTATTGCGATAATGGTATTAAAATCGTACCATCTCGCACGGTTGGTAGAGCGCTAGACATGATTTATTATACGCACTCAAAACTTGCATGTTTAAAAAGTTAATATTTGTGTTTTGTTCTCTGCTTGTCATTCGTTTGCAAACAATTTTCAGCTTTCACCATTTAACTTTTATCGCGATTTGAGCACATAGATATAAAGACAACAAAATTGCACAAAGAACTAATGGCGGTCATTTATAGTCAAATAGTGAATTTTTCATAAATTTATTAATTGCTGTATTGCACAGGTATATAGGTATAAACATGAAACAGCTAGATCGCAAACGGTCGGTCTGTCACAACCAAAGGGCGTCTACACGCATGCACACAGACAGACAGATCATCTTTATCTTTTATGATACGTGTAGTAAATGAGAGATGTTTGGTTTTCCGCATTGCAGCCGCAAACTTACGACGTCCCAATTGTATACTTTCTATTATAATTCCTAAAAACTGCATTAAAGAGGCAAATGTCTTATTTTAGCGTTCCAGCAAATACTACAGACATGGTCCCTCACAACATCTTTTCGAGTATCACTTCGCCGTACATCGATCGAGTGTGGGCGGCAGGCTGAAAGCTTACACCAGTTGCTAAACAATAGCCCTCCGTTCACGCCCGGATGACTGAAGCACACTGTAATTTCTGGAATACACATGGTTATTGACATTATTGCACTTAAGCAAGTTAAAGTTCATACTAGTCGTGGCGACGTTAGGAGGGACCGAGAGGGTTCTTTCGGGCTCTCGCAATTTATCTTTATTTTCGAAGGTCTATCATGAATTTCCACTCATTTCAATAAATTATTCATTTGCTACTCGATTTTCAGAACTTTTCTTTGGCCCCGTTCGACTCTTCACATTAGCTCATCGGTTCTAACATCACGTCTGCATCGTAAGCAGTAGATAAATAACTTTGATAACGCAACTCTTCTTCAAACAGCGGTAAAAAATTTCTTCCCCATGCTTGATGCAATAACAAAACAAATTTTCTTTTGAACGCATGATACATCGATGCTAAGAATGTTAGTCAGTGTACAGGTCAGATTGTACTACCAGTCCCAGAATGCAGAGGAAACAGAGGATTATATGTTTTTGAGAGTTTCAACCCGTCTATCAGCATGCATATTGCACAAAACGTTCCAATATTCAGCGATGTCGCGTACGCAAACTTCCTCATTCACATCAAAACGAGTGAGAATCGTATACTTAAAGCTGAAATACTTAAAAATAAAGATTAGATTATCGCTTTTATAAGTTGCAATTTCCATTCTTACTTACGTAATATCATGTAGTCTCAGTCCAGACATTCTGATTGATGTTGCTGATACAAGTTGTGCTCTATCTGATGTTTTCAGGCCAGCCGGTTGCCTTTTCCGTTGACACACTCGCGTTCGTTGCGGCCATTCGGCAATATTTAAAGTGCTCAGAAAAATGCTACTCAAACGTGCGCACTGCAAAAAAAAACAGCATTCCTTATTACCTCCACAAGGAGCTTTGCATAATCCTCCATAGTAACTCGAGCAAGGAACTTCAAACCAATCGCTAGTTTCACCATACATAAAACTTGGAATCAAGCAACAATATCCGATGTTGGATGCTGCAAATTTCTTCCACAATTATTTCTTGAATCAGAAAGGTTCAAATAAGACTCACCATAACATCGCAGATATGTGCTGGCGCTTCCATCGGCCCATTGGAATGTGCCTACGCTGTTAGGATCGCCATAACCAGTCAAAGCATAATATGTACCAACAGTCGTAAACCAACCTTAACGGAGATGCAAAATATATCAGATTTTCTCGAGATAACGTCCCCGGACTAACTAGCGAAAATGCTTTCCTATTTTTGCCCCGAGGATTAAAACTGGGGGAGATCCAATTACGTGAAAAACGGTAACCTTCATATACCATTTTAGCTTTAATAAGGACACTTTCGAAATAAAGGAAGACAGTCTCAGAATCAGCGACAGCATTTTAATAGTGATCTAACTCGATAAATAACCTCTTTGAATCAGATATTATTCTGTATGATTTGAATAAGTACATTTTCGAAGTAAATATGACGTAAATTTCAGTTATTGAAAATTATTGAATATTCTACTACTTTCAAAGTTTACTTGATAATAGTATCAACAGAAGCCAGCTGATAATAGAGTTTCATTGTTCAATCAGTGAGCAAGTTTTGAAGAAATAGGGGATAGAAACTCTCTTGCATCTAATTTTTTGAATTTGCAGTGTTTTTGAAGATTTTAAAATATTGTAACAGATTTCGATTAGTTTCCTATATTTTTAGGCCCTTCCGCTCCCATTTGCTTCAATTGCACCAAGCTTGTTATTAGCAGATTAAGATCGGTTTCAAGTTGCTTTCGAGTACAGAACTATCAGGGCCCCTATTTTCATGTACCGAAACTGGAACTCCTTTAAAGCCCTTCTATAAAACTGATAGTTCAGAAAATTTTCGCGTTCTACACAAATGCTGATATAGCAAGCTTTAGCAGCATATTACTAATTTTGCATATACTAATTTTGTTGCAGGGAAGTTGCCTTGTACAGCAGGAGCACTCAAATTACAAATTAATATGGATAAATTACTCACTCCGTATTTGGTAGTCTTCCGCTGCGTCATTTATAGTAGCAATTCTACCACCATTATTACCGCAGTCAGTATCTGTGGTTTGAAAATCTCCTGATAGCGCTGAGTAGCAGGAACCAGGTACTACTTGCGTGAAACCGGCTGGGCAAGTCTCGCACACGGCTGAAGAAATGTTTATCAATGAATTTATCATTTATGATGATTTGCAATGAAGAGGTGAATGCAGATTGAAGGTGAACAGTGTTCTGCACATGAGTTTAACGAGAAACGAATCAAAAACTAAATGTAAACAATTCGAAATCGGAGTGGAGCCATATGCTTGAAAGCCGTAGGCAAAATTAGTTTAACTGATAATCAGTGGCAAAATATGTCACTTATTCGTAAAATGTGGCTTAAATAAAAAGAGGAACGAACAATCGCACAGCTTGAACACTGCACTCGCTCAATGAAGCAGCAACGCTCCTGCCTAGAGGCAACCCTTCACCCCTCTTAACCTCCATCACGCCTACATCGGACAGCCCAACCGAGCAATTTTGCTTTATACGAACAACAAAATTACGAACATGCTGCTGCGACGCAAACATCGCATTGCTTTCCATAGCAGTTCGAAGGGCAATTCAATTTGCACTGGAAAGTAGTAGTGTCGTATGATGCCGGCTCGCACGTGGCGCCATTTTGACAAGGATCAGGCGTACATGGATCTGCAATTTTTCATGCTCTCCTCGTCCAGAAAGAAAAAAAAAAGTTTCAGTTTCAGAATGATAAGTACCCGGCAAAATATTTCATTAGTAATTATTTCAATATTAATCTTTTAATTGTAATAGAAGGCCTGCCATTAGCAGTTTTCGCTGATATGTATGCGTTAATTACGCACATCAAACGACATTTAAATAGCTTTGAAAAGATCAACTAAGATTTAAGCAGGGTGAAAACGAAGGAAAAAAAATTTTTCATTACCAAAACAAGGAGTTCTGCAGACTGCTGCTCCATAATCTGTCGCGCAAGAGCCTAGCTCCCAATCTCCAGATGCAGAAGAAGCTATACTTGGAATCAAGCAACAGTATCCAGTGCTTAATCCTGCAAATTTCTTCCACAATCATTTCTTGAATCAAAAAAACACTTATATATCACTCACCTGAACATCGTACATATGTGCTGGCGCTTCCATCTGCCCATTGGAATGTGCCTACGCTGGACGGATCGCCATAACCAATCATAGCATGCGATTGACCAATGGCCGTTAGCCAACCTTAACATATTTGAAAATTATATTTTTAATATACCATTTTCGCTTTAATGATGGCGCTTAACAAATAATGCTTGACAACCTTCAAATTAAAGAGGGCACGATACGCAGCAGTTTGACTTGATGAATGTCCCCTTTAGATCAGTTATTGTCCTCTTAAAATGAACAGTGTCCTTTTCAAAGTAAAAACGGTGTCAATTTCAGCTACTAAAAGTTACTGACTATTCCACGACTAAAACTTTTTATTTTATTATGGCAAAAACGTACTATAGCTTAAAATGGAGTTTCGTTGTTGGATCGGTGAGTAACTTTTTAAGAAATATAAGATACAATGACCCTCGCATTCAGTTTTCGATATTAAGATACTTCTGAGGGTAGTTTTTTGTTTTAACATGTATTTATCTAAATTGCAAATACTGAAAAAAGTGATTTTATAAAATGGATAATTTAGAAATATTTATCGCTTTTACCAATGCATATATAGTAAGCTTTAGCAGCTTATTATTAATATTAAATATATCAATTCTGTTACAAGAAATGATACCTTGCGCAGCAGGAACACTCAAATTACAAAACAAAATCAAAAAATAACTTACTTCGTATTTGGTAGTCTTCCGCTGCGTCATTTATAGTAGCAATTCTACCGCCAGAACTGGTGCAGCTAGCATCTGCGGTTTGAAAGTTTCCTGTGAGTACTGAGAAGCAGGAACCAGGAACTGATTGCGTGAAACCGGGAGGACAACCGGCCACACAGACGGCTAAAAAAAATTTCATCAATAGTATTATTTTTCAGACTAACTGCGCTCGCTTAATCTTGCAGGAATGTTTCTGCCTTAAGGCAACCCCTCAGCCCTCATCACCTCCGTCGCACTTCTGCCAGACCGGTCAATTGAGTGTTTTTACTCTTTACGAACAACAAAATTACGAACATGACGTCGGGACGCAAACTTCGCACTGCTGTCCATAGCAGTTAGAAGGGCAGTTCAATTTGCACTGGTAACTGCTGGCATCGTATGGTGAAGCTTCGCATGTGGCGCCGTTCTGACAAGGATTACTCGCGCATTGATCTGCAATTTTTCGTATTCTTCATTAATGAAAAAGTGTCCATTCAAGAGAGAATAGGGTCACAATAAATATTCCCCAATTAATTATTCTAATATGAATTTGCTACTGTCATAATAGGACTGCAAGATGCAGTTTCCGTTCGTATACCATAATCACGGAAATAGCAGCAATGTGACACTATTATTTCGACTTACTGCTTAACACATCTTATCATCATTAGGACATGGAATATGGTATTTTTTGAGTAATACAGTCATATTTTAGAAAATTTCAAATCAAAGTTGCAAAGAGATAACCGAATCACACTCGCTAACGTCACAGTACTCTCTACGATAGTCCTATCGTGGCCGGAACTTACACCCCACCAATTTCAAACTGTTGCCTGATTGAGTTAAATGCAGTAATTTATTTCAATGCTCACCGTGTGCGTTGGCTGCGAAACACACTGTGAGTGTTAAAATCACTTACTGAACTTAGCGCACGTCAAGGGAAGGATTACGGTTGGTGGGGTGTAAGTTCCGGTCACCTAGTCCTATTCCAGATTAAACGTGAAAAAATGTATATGTGCCACTACTTCCGTAAATACGATATTTGCGTTCACTGCGTCAAATATATCAGCAATTAAAGTATTAACAAAAGGGCTCTTCAAATGTATGTAGTGAAAAATCAAACAAGTAAAATCCCTTACCAGTTCCACAAGGAGCTTTACATATTCCTCCTCCATAATAATCTGCTGTGCATGGACTAACCCACCAATCGCTGTATTCACCATACATCATGCCCGCAATATTGCAACAGTATCCGGTGCTTAATCCTGCAAATTTCTTCCAAAATTATTTTTTGTATCAAAAAGTTCAAACAAGACTCACCATAACATCGCAGATATGTGCTGGCGCTTCCATCAACCCATTGGAATGTGCCTACGCTGGACGGATCGCCATAACCAATGAAACCATAGTATGTATTGGTAGTCGTAAGCCAATCTTAACGA
>NIUQ01003789.1:0-15965 GCA_002796945.1 Plectus sambesii
ACTTTTCCAAAAATGACTGCTAAATCGATGCTTTTTTCTCTTTCACGCTCTCTCAGTCTTATCATTAGTGCCCATTGTATGAACCCGACGTTATTTCCGAATGTGAAGGCATCGAGTACTATACAGCCGCCAATTGGCATTTGCAAAGTGTCATGCTGGCACGCACGCTCCGGAACGAGTCCCATCAGTCTCGAGTATCTCCCTGGCGGCTGGCAGCGATTTCTTCTGCTTTGCGCGTTATCTTGTCCAGTCGAGTAGTTAAGCTTGACGGTTCATCTGTCAAAGTAGCAGTCTTTTTGATCTATGCGCGTGCGCCCCGTGGGTATTTCTCTTTTCCAGCAACAGAGTGTATCTGCCCGTTAGTAGATCAGCTGCCTGCGCGCTTCATTTCAATTGACTGAGCTGAGGCTAGCGCAACACTGCCGTAATAGTGCTGCTGTTGTGATTGTTCTTGTAGAAGCTTTTATGATTGCTGTTGTAGCTGTTCCAGTTACACTTTCTGACTGCACTTGCTCCTCTGATATATGACCTTTGGAGAGACCACCAGTGGCTTGTCCCTCAACTCTGGTTATATAAGATTAATTAGCTTTACTATAGATACTCTACCCCTTGTCCATGTATGATAGCTTATTCATTGAACAAATTGATGTTCAGAGTTATTTTGATATATCACATCGGCAGTGGCTTAGTACGCTTCTTCTCTTACATATGAGCATGAAAGAAATCCACTGAATTTAAGGCTGAAATATTTAAATTTTGGGAAAGCCTCTTTACATAGCGACATTCCTTTGCATCGCTCTACCCAGTTTTACCCCTATTTCGTTTCCAATGGGCCATTTGCAACCCCTTCAGTGAGTTGCTGTCAGCCGATACACTTTCTCCTTCAAGTCTCCGTCTCATATGAGCGATAACTCTAGCGTTTCCGACTCCTATGTGAAACATTAGCTTTGTGAGAGCCAATTAGCGAGTGCAAAGGGAACAAGGCTGCAAATAAATGGCCGAGCTGGGAAATGCATTGAATGTCGGAGAAACCCGACTGACCTTCCGGAGAGAGCAAATGTTGTTTTGCCAATCGACGGCTGGCTGTGCAAATGGTGCAAATGTCTGTCAGCTATTATTGATCGTTGAATTGAGCTGCTGCCGCCGGGCCACCGGGAACGTGGCGGGAGGCATTTGCTGCTGTTGTGCGCAACGCGTGCAGGTAGATTAGGATCGGGCCGACAGAAGCGGCCGACGGATGGCATTTATATTGAGCGGATGGGCGAAAACAATCCCGGCGCGCCGGAACGTAACTGATCTCAGTCGCTGCTTTGCTCTACGGCATTGTCTCAGCCGTAATTCAGCGCTCTTTGCTGTCAGATTATTGCTCTCTGACGCTTTGCATTTGGAGATTTTTTCTTAACCCTAGGGCTTATCATATGAAAACTATGGATTTTTGATGCAGTATTTTGAGAAACTGTTTTGCTATAATCAGGCCACAATTACTTTTTAATAGAGCATAAAAGGAGGGCAATGGGCATTGAGCGGCTACGGAAGCGCAACCCGCTCTCCGACTGGTGTGTAAAGTTATCAAAATCTTCGGATGTAAGACTGCTGGTGATTAATGATAGTGGGATATTTTATTGGCTGCTTTCATATGATATTTTAAGATTCAATGTAGATATTGTAATGCAAAATCAGCCCCTAATCTTCAAAACATTCTCATCCACCCAAAGATCAGCCCATGCCTCCTTTCGGTTTGCAAATAGTGCCATCACTCGTGGATATATTAAATGTAAATTATGATTTAGTGTGGGAGGCGCCTAATAAGCAGGGGAGTGCTCGGCGCATAAAATCTGAAAGCTACTCTGTTTCCACCCTAGCCTAAACGCTTTTTTAGCAGAGTGTCATGTTGTCGACTCAACTTAGAAGACATGTTTTCTTCAGTCATTGACGCTCATATTTTGCACGCCGCTATGTTCTGTCATCAATCGACACTCAGATCACTACTCTGACCTATATGGAGAATCCAAATTACGATCGACTTAGAGGACGTCTTACTTTTTCCTGCGTGAATTCTTAGCTCTGCATTGAAGAGGAAACGTTCTCCTTCCGAAATGGGATGCACATATGCCTGCTGTATAAAGCAATATTAGTTATAATTTATTGCGACTTTCATGGAAATCCAATTGATAGCACATTGTATATGGACGCAGATTTCATTTCAGATTTACTGTACTTAAGTAGGAGGAGAAAGTAGTTTGCCCGCAGTAATGATCAGTGCACGTAGGAGGAATGTAAATTTAGGCAAGTAGGGGGATTTTTTGCTGTTAGGGTGGGACGGGAAGAATTCGTCGCTGAATGCGCTCACGTCCGTCAATATCCAGCTGTATACGAGTCAATCAGTTGCAATAAAGCGCTTCGAGTAATATTGCCGTCGATATGACGTCCATAGAGCGCATTCATTCGCTTGACGAGCGGATGGTGGGGTCGAGCGAAAACAAGCTGCCAGCCCATCGCGCTAGTGTCCGCCCTGCCCCGTTGTTAACCCCGGTCGCTTCTTTGGCGCGCCTGGCCGGTTTACATCGTTCCGCGCGCGGCGCACTGGCGCTAATCTTGCGCGTCTGTTCGTCACTGAAGGAGCAGCAAGCGGCAGCGGCAGGACGGATCGGGTTCGTCTTCTGCTGGCGCCGTTGGTGGGGAGGAGGGGGGGCGTGAAGTGAAGAAGTGAGTAGTTTTCGCGCCAGCTCTTCGGCCTAGCCGTCAACTATTGTCTGTTTTTCTGCCCTCCGGCAGTTTGTACGTTTGCAGTTACTGCCGCTCATAGCAGGTGGAAAAGTAGAGAGGCAGGTCTTGCCTCATTAGGGTCAATGGGATGATTGTCTGAAGATTTTTGCAAAAAACTGTTGAGTAAAAGGAGAACTTAGTAGTAAGAATGTAGAGTGGTAAGAGGAAGTTATTAGGATGTTAAGCAGGTCGAATGAAGAGCAGCCGTGTAGGGTGTTTAAAATTCTAACGAAACAATGAGCTACCTAGGCATCATTTCCATTTCCGCCCCACTTCGATTAAACTAGTTCAAACGTGGGAAAAACTTTCCTCGGCAGATTTTTCTCAATAAGCGTATTCGTTCTTTGAAATGCGAATTGGTGCTTTTATTCATTTCGTACTCTTTCCAACTCTGCTTCACTCGTGGCTAAAAAGAGGTCATTTGCCTGAACAGCTACGAGCCCGACAACGCAAACAGGGCGTTCTTTTCTCTGGCGCCGGTAAAGATTGAGAAGAGAAGAAGCGGAGAAGAGGTTTTGGGGTAGTTTTCTTCTCCGGCAGCCGGCCGGCATTGACAGGCTCGGGTCATTGTCGAAGGCGCCTGCTTGTGTGTGCCCGCACCGCCCAACCTGTAAACCCCCGCCGCGATTTTGTGTGTGTTTGTAAGCGATAGAGCAAATAGATCTCTCAACGCTACACAGAATCTATTTAGTCGCGTCTTTCGAAAGCCTGGATGGCAACTAATGTTCTGAAATGAGGCGAGGGGTGCGGGCGTCCTCTTCTAGGGTCGAGCGGATCTCAGTTATTCTTGTAGGGGAGAGAGAATAACTGTAGGCCTCGGGACGGGTGCGAGGAGCCTCGTCTCAGCAGCGCGGTTGTGTTTTGTGTTCGTAAGCGGCAACTCAAATAACTTTTGAGCGTCGCAAAGAATATGTCACACGCTGCGTCTTTGCGGTAGAAGTGTTCAGATGTGAGGCGCGTAAATCAGCTGGCTCTGTCCGGTGCCGGTCCGGACCGCGTATGCATATTGGCCGATAGCGCGTCGTGTATCAAGAGCAAATATGTTGCCTTTCCTTTGGCGCTGCAGCGCGTTGTGCAATAAGAAAGGGAAACGCGCAATCACTTCGCTTCTCCATTTGATTGCAGTGGGCGCTTGGGCATATTTATAGCGACAGGTTCTACGGGCGCAATGCGAGCGTGGATCCCTCTCATGTGTATCAAGCTATGAAAGATATGAGGCTTTAAATGATTACATGGCTTTCTCAACTTTGAGGAAGTTCACTTGCAAACGCAATTTCGGCTGGCTGAGGTATCGTTGACCAAAAGAGAAAGCAGACTGAAATTCCATCATTCCTATCACAGAACGCGTCGCTGTGTCGAAGGAATGCAAGTGTGCTTATGCCCGCGTGTTTCAACGAGATCTATCATTTGTAATTGCTTTCTTCTCCTCGACTCAACCGGTCGCTTGCCTTCATCAGCCGACTTCCGCAAAGATAATTAGCTTTTCAATGCTGACTGACTCGTGCGCCTTCTCTTTATGTCGATTATAGCGCAAACTGAGCGCGTTCTTTCAAGGACGACATTGTTTCGTCGCGAATTTATTGCAGTATCTTAATTGTATATAATTCTTGGAATGTGTTTCAAAGAAATTATTACTATGGAGCTGCTATAGTTAAACTGGCTATTTGTGTGGGGTCAATTCTCGATCAGACTGTTACTCATTATTAGGTATATGTGAACTTGGCCTAAAGTACACAGTACTTGAAGAGTAGACTCTGAGCCTAATTCAAATATTGTAGGCGAGTAGGTGCGATTCGAATTTTTAAGTCGAAACTCCTGTTCATGTTCTGTGCGTCTCCTGAAGGACTTTGAGTGGCAAAAAGAGAGCTGGTCGTGGGCAGAATCTATGGCTTATTCATCGTGGACCAATTTCTGAAGGAGTGGGTATGTCATATGAGCAACGCGCCTTCCCTCACTGCATTTCTGCTCGTTGTTAGGATCGCAGAAGAAGGATAAGATGCGGTGTTGGTGAATCTATAAGTACAATAGAGTTGGGAAATTAATGAATTGCACGTTATAAAAACGTGCGAGGTTGATGTGAAAAATTATTTATGGTTTGCGAACTCTCTGAAACGCCATTGTATCTTATCGGCCTAGTGCTTAGTCAACATTCTATATCTTAATATGTCGTTCGTAAATTTTATGACCGTACGAGTCGTGTAGAGTCGTGCCCTCGTCTTTTTGCAGACGTTGTGCCTCCTAGTATAGGTGCAATACTAAAGCAGAGACGGTGACGGCGCGCCTAGTCCCCGGTTCCGACCACCGCCAATCTGCGCCGTTTGTATTGCTTCAATTTGTCGTCGAGGCCAACAAGACGCGCAGGCACTAAAGAGGGTCGTTGCGTGAGACAGTGGCCTAAGAGCGGCCTTTCCCTGAAATCGCCCACAATCAGCCACGTCGTCCCGAGTTCGTTAAGCGCTAGTGTCTAGGGACTTTTTTTACGCCTCGTTTCGTGCGCCTAACCAAGCTGTCGGCGGCAGCACCCACACTATCCGCGTGTGGTTCGCCTTGTCTTTCTCTCGCGTGCGCGTTCGTGGACTAGCAGAACTTTCTTATGCTGTTTGACTCTCTCTTATTGGCCCGTAACAAGGAGGCAGGTGAAAATATCTCTTGAAAGCTCGTCTTGGGGTGTGCAGTGGGCGTTTGAAGCGTACGCAGTATCCATAAACGCATCTGAAGCGTTGCTATAAAATATAAGGACAACTACTGTTTCAACTACTTACAACTACTTACGGCTTTTTTGTAGTTTTCTCAGGCTACATTTGAGTATTCCGTTCGAAAGTGGCCGTACTGAGCACCCTTGATGGCAAAAAATCTGCCCGCGCATCGCCGCATGAACTGCGCGTGTATTCGAGCAGGAACATTGGAAAATACATATTAAATCAATATTTTTTGCTATATCTGCGTTTCTCATTTATATGAATTAGCTTATTGTATCATCTGTGAATTTCATGTATGCTTTAGTTCCACGGCAAAGTAACTAGATCTCAGATTCCATTTTAGCGCTCTAAGCAAAATTTGCGCTATTCAGTGCTGGCGGTAGAATTATTTTCACTTTCCCAATATCGAGGATCTTCTTTCTATTTTAATCGAGCATATAACTTGCAGAGTAGAGAAATGTTTGTTATATCGGGATTTGACCGCGTGCGCGAAGGAGATTAGTCACTAGCGTGCAAATGTCATTAATGTGTAAATTTTTCCAGGATGCCTGCGGCGGTTTCATTGGCGGGCTTCCAGCTGGCCCGCCACCTGCTCATCTTTTGTTGCCATGGCGGCACTCCTTTCGTTGACTTGCACATGTGGCCGTCGCACGAGAACAAGTTCCACTTTCTCGACCCCACCGACTGGATTGCCACAGATACTCGCGGGTCGCTTCTCAATGCCTCCGTACACCCAGAGATCCTGAAAAATAATCCAGAAGTTGGTTTATGTTCAGTTTTTGGGCGTTGCTTTGAACATACAGGATGTCTTTGCAAACAGCGAATACACTCTTCAAAGATATAGTAGTTTTCTAAAAAAACGTGATCGTTCTTGCACAAGAACCACAAATAACCTAGCAACTTTAATAATAAACTAAAACGTTCTGAAAAATCATCCTAAGACCAAAGACGCTTATGATTCATGTTCGTTCATTTGGCATGGTTGTAACAATATCTAGTGCTAGCTGAAGCATGCAGCAAACTATTCTTTCGGACCGGGCAAAATAAGAATAAATTTTAAATAATAATTTAGAACAGCTGCATTACAAAAGCAATTAATTAAACAGCTCAATGGCGCATCAGTAGGATATTTTGTTTTCATTATGCTAAATTTATCGGAACACTTGTTTTTTGCTGAGACACTTCTTTCCCTGGTTCAGGTAATCTCTACCTCTATTTTGTGTGCAGCGAGGCGGAACCCGCTCTTTCTTAGGAAAGAAATGGCTCATTCAGAAAGAATCTATTAGCAAAGTTGTCCACTTAATGATGAAATGATGATTAATTTCTAAAACTGATTCTTCAGGTGATTTCTTTGATCCCGCTCGGCGTGTCGTTGGACCGGTGCGATCTGTACAATCTGACCTTCTCCAGTGCCTACTACCAGACTCTGTTCGACGACGCTAACGGCAGTCTGTCCTGCAAGTGCCCAGTGGGCTATTGGGGCGGCGCGTGCGAGTTGCCCGCGGCGCAGGCGGTGCGTGCCGGCGACGCCCCTTTCAACTCCATGTTGCTCGTCGTTCTCATCCCCGTCAGCCTCCTCGCGCTCGTCGCCGTAGGAGTTCTGCTTATTCGCGTGGGTTGGTGCGATTGCTTCGGTCCGTGCAAATACCCCTGGCGATCAGGGGAGGACGATGACTTGGATGGACCTCTCGATGAAAACACGATCAATAGATGTTTGGAAGCGGTGAGAAAGCATGAAGCGGCGAGCGGTGCGCATTTTGGAGAGGGAAGAGCGTGCACGTCGCAGGCGGCGCTTGAAAGAGAGACTTTGATTCCGACGGTGAGTGTCGGCTGCGCTCCAGTCGACTATCCGTCTGCGCCGCCGCCTTCTTGCAATTACTCGCACGGCCGCTGCAGTCCGCCGCCCTCCTATAAGTCCAGTCCCAGCCAGTCAGAAGAGCACCTTCCGCGTTTCATGCCGTCGCAAACCACTCAGCTCTGAGAATCTACTTCCATTGTTCAAGCATTCAGCTTATATACAGCAAGTTACTTTGACCTATGCGGACGATTTATCAATTAAAACAGCCATGAATTTTCATCGTCTTTGGCTTCGGGTTAGGTTATAGTGGGCACAGAAAATTTGAAGGTATTTCGCACAGTTTGTTCATATCATTTTAAATCACCTATTTACTCACAGAATGATGCAGAATTGATAAATCATCGCAATACGATTCCAAATTGCATTGTTAGGTCAGTGATGTTTATTTGCACAAATAAGGTGTGCGCGCTGCTTAAAGCTAAAGTTTGTGTGTGCATTGATAAATCGTCCCATACCACCATATGGCTGGTTATGTATGCTTATCGCTGACGAATAATTCACAGTGGCATGAAAGAGGTATGAAACAAATATTGGGGCGGCGCGAACATCAGCTAAATATCAACATTAAATCAAAATTTCATTACACGCTTAGTCTTGAATGTCATCGGGCTCGTTTTGTGAGGGGGAGACCAAATCTTTAGCCCAATCACTCGTCTGCATACGTTTGAACCTGACGCATGGACTTGGGGTGTATGCTGCTTGGAGCATAAGGGTATTTTATTTCAGGTTTAGCTGATGCTCGCGGCCCCTAAAATAGCTCATCTTATACTCCTCTCTCTTTTTGTTGAGGCTCGTTTAGGACGGTTCGAAACATGTTCCATTATTGGCAGATTTCAAAGTGTGTTCCGAAGATTTTTTCTAGGTTCATGCTATTTTTAAGCGCTCTAAATCTAATAGAATAGTAGACAAACAATCTGGTATCCTTATGGAGCACTTCATTAAACTTTTTCGACTTAAAAAATTAATTTTTAACTATAGAATACGCTTTATTTCATATTTGTCAGAGAGTACATTAATCATCAGCTCTTTACGACAGCTGTCTTGCATTTATGTACAACATTTTACTATTTGGTGTTCTGCCACAAAGTATACTGCATTATATTATATGAGATCTAAAATGTTAATTGTCCTATTTCCATAAATCTCATGTGTAAGTTGACGCTGCTCGTTTGCAAATCACCCCTACGTGTACTGTCTTTCCTAGCAGCCCTCTGCTATTGTAAATATGCAAATTTTTGTCCGAATTTTTCTCATCTTTTCAGTTGATGTTCTCAAATAAGGTCAAACATGGGCACGCATTGACCAGTGGATGGGTAGGCGTTGAGTCGCTCGCAAGTTTCACTGCACTAGTGTATATTCTCCTTCCCTTCCAGATGCGACTCTAAGTGGAATATTTATTCATGTTAGCATTTGAACTGCCTTTGTAGTGTATATAATTCCCCAACCTACAGCGCGTGCCCATGTTTGGAGAAGAAAACATAAGGTTAAAACGAGTTAAAGTGTGACACGATGCCATATGTTATTCGGTGTGTACGAATTTTCCAGTGTTGGAGTGCGACATAGATTTCTTGACTGTCTCGCAAGAAGCCCGGTGTAAATTTCCGAAATGAGTAGAATTAGTGAAACTGCTGCTTTCAGATAATGACCAGTGTGACCACATCGATGAAATTAGGTGATTGCAGTGTCAATATACGCCTAAACATTCTGTTAAATAAAATTTTGCCTAGGCGTCGAAGAAACTTTGATAATTTCGTAATTATGGACAAAGCTGGCCACAGACTATCAAGGAAATGTTATTAATTATTGTACTTTTGCATTATAAAATTAAATAATATTAAGGTATTTTCGACGCCTAGCTGAAAATTTAAGCAATTGATTGAATTTCGCTAGTCGATTTTGTGTGCCGTGTCAGAAGTTGGTGAAAAGAGTGCTACTGTATGCTGATAACAATGATTTGTTTTGTCATTT
The DNA here is from genome assembly GCA_002796945.1 of Plectus sambesii. Lineage (NCBI taxonomy): Eukaryota > Metazoa > Nematoda > Chromadorea > Plectida > Plectidae > Plectus > Plectus sambesii. The sequence goes on from NIUQ01003789.1 coordinate 9,292, forward strand.
GCTGCTATTCTTTCTCAATGTATGATGATCAGTGTTTTCAAAGTACTGGCTTTACAATTTGTTAAGCACACTCACGCATTGCACAAAGCGTGAAGAATGTCATTTGCATAAAATCTTAAAAGCAATATCTTATATATTATACTGCAACGGAATAATTATCGAGGCACAGTACGTAGTTGACAATCGTGCAAGAAAGTATGCAATGCAGTGATTTTTTTAAACTAATTGCATTTTGAAAATTTTGAATTTTAAGCATAAAGGTGAAAGTTAAAGCCATCAATTAAAGCTGTGGCCATGCGCAACCCAGGATGGTCTTAATCACAGTTAGAGGGGCCACATTCTCAGTAGAGCAGTAGAGAGTTACAGAAAAATTGAACAGTCTTGGTAAATTAGACCCTGATTGAGGTTGTGCAAGTACAGCATCAGCAGCTTTTCACCTTCGCCATGCTCACCTGCCGATTACAGACGTCATATCTGAGTGAGCAATTAATGGCGCTGCACTCAATTTATCTTCTATCAGTGTGGCAGGCAAAGATACTATGCTGTCGAATGCAGTTGAATTGAAATAGCTATTACCTTTCTTACCTTTATCGAACTATTTTTCAAATTCTTTTGTTTTCAAGCTATCTTCCTTTTTCTGTTTGTAAACCTTTTCTATATTACTTTATGCAAATTTGAGTAGACTAGAGTCGCAATAGCATCAGCACTGGTGCTTCGAATTGATCCGTTCAAAAAATTAGCAGCAGTACTTTGATCAGTAAGATAATGACATTGTTATTGGCGCAACGAAATACAATATACTATTCATAATTTATCAGTACATCTAATTACAATTTCGTCCTCTTTGTCTTCAGAGCATCCTGGAAAATGTGGATTCATAGCCAAGGCATCACTTGACTTATTGTCTAATAAGGCAACTTCGTCAACAAAACCTTTCAGACACTAAAGTTAAGATCAGCTTTTCCGTTCGTTCCTTTATTCTTTTGTTAGATCAAGCAAATTCCAGATCATTATTCATTTATGTCTGCGCGTCATATCCGCCGCGCCTAGGGCTCGATTTAAACTTTGATATTCTGCTCGCTTCGTATAAACTCTGCTAAAACTTGAATAAATTATTCAAGTACAGAATCCAGGTTTGCAGACGCGCACCGTTACTATATTTATGTGCTGACAAAACAAAAAAATGAACTCTACGACTTCTTTTGATGTATACCTACCGCATATAATTATTGCTGGGCAAGGGCTCGGTGCGTTCGATTTCCATATTTACCAAAGGATTGAGGGAACCTTTAATGAGTACTGTAATAAATGACTATTTGACGCGCCAGTCTGCTCTTTGGCGGCTTTATAAGAATGAGCAACAGTACCGCCTGAAAGTACTGTAGAAAGGTCAGCATGGATACATGCGGACTTTTCATTGTCGTCTGCGAACGAAAGATGGGTGATCGAAAGTTGAAAAGTGTCACATGACGCTAATGAGCGCGGACTGTCTTTCGTCGTCCGCTCGTCGTTCAGGTCTCCCACCTGTCCTTTTCTCGCGGTCGTCTGTGGACAGTTCGCGCTGTCTTTACATGTAGAGCTTACGAGCAATACTGAGAGTGAGGTAGCAAAGAATTGCAACTATTTAGCTTCATGTCAGTCGTACGTTCGATCTAGTCTCAAATTCCAATATCATTGATAAGACAATAATTTTCACAGCTATGACATTGTTCTGATCAGTTCTGAAGCTTGGACCATACTTTTATGATGATAACGTTGTTCAGAGGATTGTTCTGAGATCAAATGAATCTCTTGCGTTTGCGGCACAAATTTCATACCGTTGACTCTGATTTTAAGTCTTTTTTCCAAGAATTCTTCTTCAGAAGATGCCATCTGTCCTGAGCTTTAGTATTTGTTATGAACCAAAGTGTTTCCATTTCAAAAAATTTATTTCAGTAACATGCGTCGGAAATGGGCTACTACTGGCGACGATCACTTCCAAAAAAGCGCTTCGTATACAAAAGGAAATGCTGATAATCGCTGGCATGGCGGGCGTGGACACAATTTACGGATTGGGCGCTTTCCTGTTCGGCATCTATCGTCTTGCATTAATCGCTGATGGGTCGTCCTCAGCGAAGGTCACTCAGTGGGACTGCTTCTCAGGTGATTATCATTTGCTTGTTTGTTAGTCTGCGACGACAAAAATTTGCTGTAACTTCATAAAGACGATTGCCCACCTCTTTGCTTTACTCTTGCCATGCTAAGCGCCGTCTCAGAAAGACTCTCAGTTATTTGCCAAAAGAGCATAAAAACTAAGCCTAATGATGAAATATCTGCGTTTGGCACTAGTTTGTACTCGGTGAAATGTAGTTTATTGATAAGATTCTAAGGCATTGTTTTCCTAAAGTACAATGGAAGCAGAGTTATCAGAGGCCATATTATTCATTCGTCTCCATGGCCATGGCCTTTAAGGGGACCGTGGCGCGGCAGGATTCAGATGCAGCTAATATTAAATTAGGTTCATAGAAGTGAAATTATTGGACTACAATTGACGTAGTAGAGTGCTGTTTTTTACAGCAAATCTTAGAGCGAAAAAGTGGGAGGAAATTGAATGTCTTGCCACGCGAACGGCAATTTCCACGTATACAACATAATATAATTTAGCACTATTTAAAAATTTTTTATAGTGATATTATGTGGAAAATTTGGGTGCAAGAAGTTCGCATTATGCAGTAGCAGAAGTGGGAGATAGGAAGTGGAAAGAACAAAAATAAACTGAATGGGCTATAAACTATACAAAAATAAAATTAAAGCATGGTTGCGACAATTAACTGTGATCGCCGCAGCTGGCGTTCGCTCACTATCACTGCGTCAACTCAGTTCATAGTCAATAAAATGTGAACATTTCAGGCTCTCCTTTCTTTATCATGAATATTGGAACGCAGCTGAGCGCACTGATGAACACTTTTATTAGTGTTGATCGGTTCATAGCTGTTGCCTTCGCCGTCAGATATCGCGCTCTTCATTTCCACTATGTGATCAAAGCATTCGTTTTGATAGGAGCGTACGGAATGATATCTTGCCTTGCAATGTTTGCATCGTCCTATTCTTCGCCTCCTATAGCTGTTCTGAATCGGCTCTGTTTGGTACCACCCTTTCCGGCTTGGTACAACATCTTTCAATTGTCATTCACCGCGGGTATTGGGCTGCTTAACGTGCTTATTTATATTGGAGTGTACGTGGCTCACGGTAGAATGCTGAAGGCGGTTGTTCACGAAAGGCTGAACGATCAGCAGGCAAAGAGGCAGCGGCGCCTTACCGTAACCATAGGTGTGATTACTGTGTCGACGTGTGTGCTGTCCGTGGCGCCAGCTGTTACCATTGTGATTTGTCTCTTTGCGGGAATGTCAGCACCATTTGGGTCAACATTAGGAATTATGATCCGCATGTCTCCCCATAGTACACTTTGCTATTTACATTGCGCGACAGCACGAAATCCGTCATGCTATGCGACGGATGATAATATGCTGTCATAATGGGAGTACGGCGCCAATTCAAACGATAACCTCTCGGCCCTGAATCGGGTCTAAGTCGTGAGTATGCAATCAACCATTTGTTTCGTTATATATGATAACTTTATGTCTGAGCATTAATGCAACATGTCAAGTTTATGCCTCGGCGCAGAAATGAACACTGAAATTTGATGTGTGGCAGACCCCGGCCTGGCGGGCATGTCCCAAATTTTTTAGCCACGTTTCTTTGGCGATTTCCTAAAAATTATGTCGCCGTCATCGATATATTTGCTTCAGATATTATTTTATTAAAGCTTTTGCGACTATATTTCGCTTTAGTAAATCTATTCATTGCTAACACATTTGAGCTGCTAAGCAATCGTTCACGCTCGCTTCATGTCTGTCATGTTTGAAATAAAAGTTTGCTATGAACCATCAATGCTTCATCTTTAATAACACACAGTTCCGGCTGTAGGTAGTGCGGAGAATACTGCATGGATAGCCCATTCTGTCCGCGAATAAAAGACAGGCGAGAAATCTTAGACAAGTGAATACTATCACGGAAGCAAAGGGATAAAGAGGAACGCGCGCAGGTCGTTCGTGGTCAATTATCTGGCGTGAACGGAAAACATTTGTTCGCCTATACAATGGGCAGTCTCTGCAATCTTTTCGCAGTACTAACTGATGGGACTATATGTCCAGTTTTGTTGGACCACATCGCTCTTAAGTCATTCACTATTTCAGCAAGAATTAAGTGTCTCGTAATCAAATATTGACCACTTCAAGAGATTAAAAAAAAGAACAAGTCGACCCCAGAGTAGAATTTTGTGATGTAACTGATGCGCCCGCAAAAATGGCCGATTTATTGAAAACAAACACTTAACATAAACGCACGCACATTTACGCACTAACTCTGTTCATTAAACACTGGATTTTTAGGAAATAACATTTTTCGTTTTTTCAGCAAACGTACAAATTTACACACCCGAAAAATATACGAAACACAAAGACAAAACAATGAAACACATTTTTCCGATAAACGCCAAAATAATATAATTTCATGAGAGATTAGCATTAAGGAAATCAAACGATGTAGCAGTTGCAAATCAACCAAGTTCCTCTGGGAACATTCGGGCGAAAAGAAAAAGGGCCAAAAGAGATCTCCCTTCTTATCAGTTCGCCTCAAAATTGCTGATTCCATAAGTACATGTAAGAAGTTTGGATTTCCCCAACCCGCATCATTCATCTTTAGTTCCGCAATAATGACACCTAATTTAGATCAATATTTAAAGTTGAAGCCTACGCTAAACATCCCACTGTACCAGATTATCTTGAATCAGCCCCAATTAACTACGTTATCAGTGATAATTGCTTTGACTGCATTCAGCAGGCAGCACGAGGTTTAAAATATTCCCAAGGAACTTGGATCCCCAAAAAAGTGGTTTGGGAACCCAACTCATGACTGTTGCTTTTTGAGCTACTGCGATTAATCAATTGCGATTAATCGTATTCCATCGTCTCAAAGTACTCCCATCCATCGTCAGTTTGCGTTCCAACATTTGCCAACCCTATATCTACAACTTCCTCTTTAATCGTTCCTCTTCTCCTGGACAAATATCGCTTTATCAAGCCAGTCATCAGTGAGACTGACGTGGAAATCATCTGACAAGCGAACAAAAAGTCTATACCCAAGTAAAAGCCAAGAACGCCGCCGAGGGCCGCAGAAACAGACTCAAATCCCCACCGTTCTTCTTGAACAAACGAAGGGTAACTGAATGTTGCAATTCGTATTTCAAGGTGCAAACCAAAATTTTTTTTCTGAAATAGAGTTATTTTTGCGATCACTGAATTACATTTCTACTTATCTTAGAGCACTTATCAAATAGAATCAATGTAAACAAAAAGTGAAGAGGAACCTGTTCGATAAAGCTATGGAAATGCTGCCCACCCATTGCTCAATGCTCAATGCTCAATTTGCTACGTCGTCATTCTTGAAAAAGAAACGCTTAATCGTTTGTCTATGTCTCGATAATTAATTTTATCTGAAAGCCAAAAATTTTGATCACACATGTGTCTACATATTACAGGGTGGCGCAGAAGTTCTGATACCACTTTTCCTTTGATTATAACGTTGAAAGTAAGGCACCTATTTGTTTCAAATTTTAAGCATATATCTATTAGAAGCCAGAATACAATCTTGCAAAATATAATTTAAAATGGTCACTTCTGTCACTAATGACACAGCGTGGAACTTAGGGAAGCCGAAATCGACAAAACACACTCGTGTTGAACACAATATTGATGCATTGCTAGCTGTATAATTTTTATAATTTGACACAAAATGTTGAGCTTTTAAATTTTGATAATTAAAGAGACCCTCTTTCAAATAAACTATAAATCTTTACTTGAACCACATAATTAACTGAGCGAGAGTCGGAAGAATTCGATCGCTCAAATTCAATATTTTATGACTGGCCACTTTTGGCGCGCATTTTGGCGATTCGCATCACGGTTTTTTTGATAGACTTTACCGAATATTGATTTTTAAACAAAGAATGATAGTTCATTGGAAATAGCTAGCTTCATATGACTAATAACTGAAATCTGTCAGTGTTTGAATTCCGAAATCAAATTCTGTAATCGTATTTTCGAAGGACCACCCCTTCGGTGGGCAAGTTGATTTTTGGCACTTTCATCAATATCTTGAGAATAATTAATTATAAAATAACGAAACATAGCTTGTTCGAAAGAGCAAAGTTTATACTATCAACGCTTAGAACTTCAAGCAATTTGATGACCTAACACTACTTCTGTACATATTTTTCTCAAAGTCTGCTAAGGGCAAAATGGGGCAAATTGCACTAGTATAAAAAATCAAGTATTCGATTGGCTCTCTTGTGCTCGCTCCTCTACTGATCAACAAAAGAGGCGAACCACTTATACAGTTTTTGACTGGCTTTCTACAGGGTGGCCCGAAAGTCCTGTTCCCACTTTTTGAACGATCATAACTTGTTTTCTAGACGTTTTTAGAACCTTTCCTTTTGCACATTTTTCAGCTCTATCTAGTGTTTAATTGTCTCAAGTTTCATAGAAATCCATCAACTTCTCGGCGAGTTATGAACCAGCAAAGTTGGCGAATCGCAACTACTGCGTTGCATTCACGTGGGCGGCGCGTAATGGAGA
>NIUQ01003790.1:0-15957 GCA_002796945.1 Plectus sambesii
CACAGTCGGTTCAGTGTAGGCATTTGCGAGTATTGGGTAGGCAGGCGGAGGCAGTGGCTGATAAGGGGGCTGCCGTCGCGGGGTAGTTTCCTGTAAGCGGTCGTTGTGCAATGTTAATACCAGCAAGACACTGAATAATGTTTTGCTTAGTGATTTAGCTTATTATTGATGCTTCACTTCCACACGTCGAGTCAGTTTTGTATCGCATAGTTAGACTTCAGATGTACTTTCGAGTTAGATTGGGTTTTAACGTAAGTAATGTCGTTTTTTACTTCTTTGGCATAAAGTCAGCCAGTTTCTGCCAGCAGGGTATCGACACTGCTGCTAAAAAGATGGCACTATATTTTCAAAAGAGAGGTAATTATGTTATGGATTAAAGTTGCAGTTTTTATATAGTATTTTCCTATAATATTTTATATTAAAAAATGACATTACTTACATTACAATCCAATTTATTAGGTGTACACGCGCATACAAAGCATTCGATTCGGCCTTTCACTCTCTATACGTTAAAAAAGAGGGTTTTAGTGACTGATTAACTTTTGTGCAAAAAATATGATGAAGCAAACGAAAATAGAAGCATACTCAAAAGAAACAGCTGTGCACCAAATAAAGAGTTCAGTTTTTACATTGATTAACTAACTTCGAAGATGTGCTTTATGATTTGAAAATCGTCGTTGCAGAAGTGAAAATGACAAAAACAAACGAACATGCAACGAAACAAAAAAATGAAAAAAAATTCTTACTCGCTGCTGATAAGTACGAACGGTGCGTTTTGGAGGGCCGTGGTGATACTGCGAGTAGCGCAGACTTTCGCGCAGCAAATGCAACGTTGATATCCACCAGCAGAAGCCAAGGAAGACGAACAAAGCGCCGATGGCCAAGAATGCCGGGCCTATATGAGATGGATGCAATTGGACATGCAGGATACCCATTGTGCAGTGAGGGGGTGGGGGGGAGATCGGACCATAGGAGCCGTGTATCGCGTTTTATCCAGCTGTCACAGGATCTTTCGTCATAATGCATCACTTTTGCATTCCAGTTCGTCATATCTGTATTCAATTAGAACGCTGGCTTTACGAACTGAAATGCCAAGGTGACGAATTATGACGAAAGAGCGTGTAAATCGCTGCTTTTTTGTTGACGCGCGTGCTAGAATAATTGAATTCGTGCGCTGGACTAAAACCGATTCGTTCTATACGACTCGCTAAGCTTGCCAATATCATAGCCAATGCGAAAAATAAGGATAAGTTAACGCGTTTCATTATAGGATACATGGCTTCTCATGGTCCGATTGTAGTCAGTGAAGATTGAAGCGTCCGAGAAGGACCACCACGAATTTGCACCGCCCACAAAGAGAAATGATAAAGAAACCAATGTTTGTGCGTGTATGTGGAGGGTTGCTGCGACACCATATTCAGTGAGAATCGGCTATCTCATCTCATTACAGTTTTTCAGTATATAGCGCATATAAATTAAGTCAAATGCTCGGTAGCATCGCAACATGAAGCTAAAGAATCTATTCCCCAAAGTTCTCCTTAAAGCGAGTCCTCAAAGACGGCTCTGCTTAAATGCATAATAAAAGTCATACGCGTCACCAAAATAGTTCATACCTATGCCCGAAAGACTATCAATTTCCATATGCAACTATTAAATGAAATCAGTCAATGAAGGGAGGAAACAAGATGAAGGAAGCAAACGAAGGAAATTGAACAAACCTGCGAGCTGAATCGGCGGGAGAAACTTTCGCTGGTCGCTGGGCCAATTCCAGAAAGCCGAATCGTGAAGAACGTAAAAGCCCAAGTAGGACATTAACGCGCCGCCGAGCAGAAAGAATGCCCCGAATGCCGCCAAACAGATGATCGGAGAAGAGCCGCGGAATTTTCTGGAAGATTCCATCAGTTACCCCATTGAAAGAACTAATTAGGCATTCTTGGTACTCCTATTGTAATTATTACTCTACGCCGTTTATCGAGTGTACTGATGAGACAATTTAGCGCCGTACGAATTAAAGTACAATCACTTTTTGCGGTCACAGCGATGGAACAGTATGAAAAAAATACATACGATGTTCGATAAGGGAAGAAGCCAAAGTGTGCCGGGTAGAGAATGTCCCATCCTTTGGGGTAATAGTAGAAGAATGGATTTCGCTGCGCCATCGGGCCGAAGTGCAGCACTCGCTGGTTACCGGTCCAAGATGCTGGATCCAGTTCGACTGGTCCCGTTTGCACCATCTCATCTTTGCGGTGCATCTGATGAAGCTTGTCTGTAAAAGTTGATTATGTTAGAGACTGTATCATGGAAGAGGATGTACAATGTATATAGGGAAAATTTTTCGATCAGTAACGAGCGTCGAGACCGAATACCGTAGAACGCCAAATTTAGTCTATCTTTAGCACGCAGCACTTCAAGGAAAGTCTCAGGAAAGACTGTTTTGCCGTTACTCAGTGAAAAATTTCCCCTATAGAATCGTGCATACCTCTGCTGTAAGCAAGGAAAGTTTTACTGAAGCAATATAGTCATAAAATTTCGATCGGTAGCGTGAAATCTCGTTCGGCACAGTATTTGGCAGAAATGAACTCGCTTTTCGGTGCTTGAACACCGTTTTTCACCAAGAATGAAAATCATTTCTGAGGTTTCATGAGCATTAATTGATAGAAACTAAGATTAAAGACGTTCAAAGCAGTTTGCCCCACTCAACCTATCACATCTTGTTACTGATTGACAAATTTTGACTATAAAGCAGATGGAGAAAGTAAAAAATTACTGGTTGGTCGGCGTTTCCGTTTCTGTTGCTGGTGTTCGGGTTGAGAGGAGAAGAAGAGATGAGTGCGGACACGTTCTTGCTGCTGATTTGCCTGCGTGAAGCCACGACGCGACCGCCCCATAGCCGCCATTTTCTTTTCGTTTTGCGCGATTCAACTTTGTTTCGTTTTCCGTTACTTCCTCGTAACATACGATATTTGCGCTGAAAAGCCAACTTTGTTGCACTGAAATAAGCTGAGAATGAAAAGAGCTTGCAATGCTCGGGTTTTTTTTAAAAATTGAACAATAACTGCGACAGCGAATGTCGTATCAGTTCCTCTCCTCATTCGCACGTTAAAAAACTTCACTTCTCGCTTTCAATAATCACTCCTCCCTACAAAGTGCATGCAAAATCAATCAGTAGACAATTATATAGCAATGCAGTTCAAAATAATCGTACAAAAATATGCAATCGAACGAGTAATGCAAGAAAAAAGGTGAATTGCAACAAGAGTAATTACCTTTGAGTCCGAGCAGACTGAATGCGATAAGAGATAGAACAGCAGCTGGCCACGCAGACGTAGCGCAAGAGGCTGGTCCAAGCACTGACCAGTTTAATAGCTACGAATTCCGATGCGAAAGTACTTAGCGGCGGCGGTGGCGACCACCCATCCAGCACCACCACTGCACCAGGCGTTCGCTCTGTTACAAAGTAGCCATCTTCATTGATTTTGCCCCTAATGCCTTCATCTGACAACTGACCCGGACGTCCCACGGTCCTCCTCTCCTTCTTACTCCTCGACTCTTCCCCTTCAATTCCAGCGGTTGCAATCCACTGCGAATGCTTCCTGCATATCTGGCCTGGATAGCTGCCAAAAATATGCTGTACGACAGAAAAACAGCCTGACTGAGTATCATTTTTCCAGTTGCGAAATCTCCCTAACAAAGTTTTAATTATTGCTTTTTTGGCAAAAAATGAACAAAAATATTGAAATTAAGCGTTAAAATGCAGTATTATTTACTCTCTCAAAGTTTTTTCCTCTTCAGCGGAATTCGTAAATGTAAGAATCAGAATAATTGTATGCAGTGCATCTTGTGGCGTGTATGTGTGTATGCAATCGCACGTACGTCTTGTGTGCAACTCACCACAGATCTGCCCCCTATACGGATAAAATGATTGATAAAAAATATATTTTTCCGGCGATATTGATATTTTTAAAGGTTCTATAGCGAAGGTTAGCCATAGACTTAGGCTTAGGCTGAACAGTTGGGCTCCTTGCGTGACGCGTTGTATTCGACCATCAACAAAGCCGACAAATGTTTGTCTCTTTTATAAGCCATATTCGAGCATCAAAAATAAGGTTCAGACGAGAAAATACGCCCTTTTCATCGGCGATAGACTCTTTCTATCATTCAGCGTAGACAGAAATGCGCAAAGCTGCCATTTTTCAACAGCACTACGTCTAAAGTATGAACCAGTAGTGCACAGAAACCGTTACGCCCAAAATGTCGATGGATGGACCTAATATTCGCTGGAACTTGTGAAGCTTCTTTCATATTCAAGGAGGAATGCGCGAAATAGGTCTTAGAAGCACATATCTCAATGCTACTGCGCGTGTCTCCAAAATATTGTACCTGTCATAGTGTGAAGAGTTCTTGCGATAGTAATTCGCTCAACTTTTGCGACGCTTTCATTTTCAGCGGAGCGAACGGGAATCGTTGCAACCGGCAGTCATGTCGACGCTTTTCCGCTCAGGCCCGGCTACCGGCTCATTCTCCAAAGTTGTAAGTGATCGAGTTTGTTCTATACGTTCTTTATTCAAACTGACTTAATGTTTATGCTAGCGTGTTTTCGTGTAATCTCTGTCATGTCATATAGATGGAAAATTCTGTGGATATGTAGTTATACAATTTACTGAACAAGTTGGTTAAATTATATCTGCAGACAGTTAAAGAAAATGAATGTGTATGTGCAAAGCTTAGTTTTTCAAGCTCGCCAAAATTCAATTGCAAATGCTTGAAAAAAGTGAATGTCTTTTTTAATATACAAGGTTTTTGGTGTAATTAGTCACTATCACCTTCAATTTTCTCATCTTCGCATTAAACTAGAACACTTGGTTGACTAAATTAAATGCAAAGTGATGAATTACGCTAAAAGACCCTATAGAAGCTGGAACGAAAGCATAAATGACACAATTCGAAGCGAACTCAATTGGACTAAATTTAGATCTGCGGAATGCGACCGACAGGCTACACGCCGGTGATGGTGGAAAAGTCGCCGACAAAAGTGAAGCCGCCGCAGCAAATCTGCCGTGAGCCCGTTACCACCAACACCCTCCAGGAACGCGCCGCCTTCAAGACCGGCGGTGCCATGACCCCCGGTCTGCGTGTCACTAAAGGAATTAACGGTGAGTCTCGGTTTTTCTCTCTGTTCGTGTTTGAGGCAACAGTTTGCACCACCTATCGTCATAATTTGTTACTCGCGCATATCGTTTTTTAAACTTTGTATTCTGTCCCGTCACAGTAGCGTTTTAAGAAGATGCTGAGATGGGGAAATAGAATCCAACATTTAGCGAAATAATGTACAAGTGTGACGAATTATAATGAATTAACCTGTGAGGGCATTCATTTAATGAAGACGCTGTCAAAATCAAAGCAGAACATATTTTCTCACAGATAAAACATGAAAAACGTCTTCTTTGAGTTAAACTGTGTTCTTATTAGCGTTTAAACAGTGTGAAATAAGACACCAGTTGAAGGGAAAGGGATATTCTGTAATTCGGCGTAGGAAAGAGCAGAGTTCCCTCTAGCGATTTTCATCAGGGGTGTAATTCGGCGTTTTCAGTGTCATCGCAGCTGCGCTTCGCGCACACCGACGTTGTATTCCCGTCGTTGGAGGACTACCGTCGCGACAGCACGAAAGACACCACGAAGCCCGCCCGCAACAGCGAGGACGAGCGACGAGCGTTCACTCACGCTCTCACTTACGGAGGTCAGTTGCACTCAAAGCGTCATTGCCGGGAAGGAAACTTCCACAAGAATACCGTAAAATTCAAATCACAAATTTTGTTGAGCGCATATTTTTGTGCAATTCAGTTGTTTTTGGGTTTTAGAGATTAAAAAGGATAAATCAGAAGGTAGAGATGAATAGGCTGAAGTGATGCTCGATTGCTAAAAATATGAATATTCACTTTTTTCTTTTAGATATAGTCATTTCGCTTGCCTCTCATTTCACTTAGATTAAAGGTCTATCTTATTATCACCCGATATTAGTAATCGTTATCGATAATTATTATCATCTCAGATATACTCCAGAAAGTATTCAACCGATTTCTGCTTGAATTTCATGTCGTTTATCTATTTTCGCTGCAACAAATGTGATTGTTTTAGTGGGTGGTGTGATGGGTCTGTTCATCGCGAAGGAGGCTGTTCATGACATCGTTGCGTACAAGTCGATGGCGGCTGACATGCGCGCTTTGGCTTCGATTGAGGTAAGCGTTACAAAAATATTGGCTTGTAGTCTAAGTTAAATCTTTTTTAATATTGAGAAAAAGAATTACACAACAATTTGCAATTTCAGTCAATAACAAAATCATACTATCTTTCGATAACTTAGTCCCATCTTTGTAGCAATTGTTCGCTTCCCTGTGTTCAAAAATTTGTGGACTTTGAGTCGGAGAAAGCAGCGAACGACATCACTTACGTTACAACCTCATATATTTAACATTTTGGTCATAAATTGACCCAGTACTTCGATTAGAAACGTCAAATCACGGAATGGAAATGAAAGGTGATTGGGTAATTTAGGTGGAGATCGGAGATATCCCGGAGGGTACATCGAAGACGTTCGAATGGCGCGGCAAGCCGGTCTTCGTGCGCCATCGAACGGCGGAAGAAATCGCCAGGGAGAAGGCTGTCGTCGTCAGCGAGCTGCGCGATCCGCAGCAGGACAGCGAACGTGTTAAGAAGGAGGAGTGGTCCGTCCTCATCGGCGTATGCACCCATCTTGGATGCGTACCCATTGGTTTGTATCTTCGCTTTACTGGATTTTTTTGTCATAATTTATCATTTTTGCATTAAATGTTGTCATCTCTGCATTCAGAGAGAAATGCTTGTTTGATGAAAATTAAATGCAAAGATGATCAATAGTGATGAAAGACTGAATTACACCTCGCAGTGTTTTTACGTTATCTTCAAATTCTCTATGTGGGGTCTATTTCACTAAAGTAAATGGATGGAGTTCAATATGACTGACTATTTGACTTTACCTGATTTGGCTAGTAAAATATCCTCTTTGATTTGGAGAACGTTCTCTTTGAATTGCACAGCGTTCTTATTAATTTTGAAATTGTATGAAGATACCCAATCAATTTGTTCAAGTACCGACTGGAATATTAGCGGTGTCGTTCTTGACGGCCAAAATGAAAAGATTAAACGTGTTAATTTCAGCTGGCGCCGGTGACTTTGGCGGTTACTACTGCCCTTGCCACGGCTCGCACTACGACGCATCCGGCCGAATTCGAAAGGGCCCTGCGCCGCTGAACCTCGAGGTCCCCGCTTACAAGTTCAAGGATGAGAACACCCTCGTCGTCGGCGCCTCTGATTAGGCTTATTAGTTTCTATTTTCATCTGTTGCTGCTGTACGATCCGTGTTTTTGTCCAGATTTCTGTGACACGCTACCGACCGCTAGCATATAAACGACATCGGTTTTGGTTGTTGTCAACCGGTCTTTTGCGAAATTCAGCAAGATGTTTTTAATAACCTTCTTGTAGGTCCTTTTCTTTGCGCACACATTCGTTCGATAATATGAGTAGAGCTGTTTAAAGTTATCGTTAAAGAATATGTCTAGAAAGGGCGTGATTGCTGGCCCCCTTACCGTGCAAATAGAGCAGGTATTGTGGATTAACTGTAAAATGCTGAATGTCGATGAGAAATAAAGATATTTGGCGCTATTTTGTTAGTTTTACGAGCAATTCCATTGGTTTTCCTCCGTGCAGAGCACATTATCGTCATGATTACGTTTAAGAAAGGAATACGAAGCTTTAATTGTATTTCTACGGTCATTATTAATAGGGCTGGATTCGAAAATCTTGATACTTCCTAAATGGAACGTTTGTTTAGTGAGAACTGCGAAAATATCTGACCCCTAATTCTCATATTTTGGCGTCAGAATCTAACCTTGTTGTTAAGAAGGAGAGAAGTGCAAACAAAGCTTTGAACCTCTTTGGAATTTTAATAGCAAATAACTAAATAACCTCTGTAATAAACCATATATATTCGAAGAACGTAAATGCCTGGTGTTTGCGTCACTGACAAAGTCTTGTTTCCTTTACCAGGAACCGGTTAGGGTGGGGGTGGGGGGAAAGCCGTTCAAACGTACAGGAGGCGTTCTCCGTTAAAGTATTACACGTGTCATTGTATAGCACGTTGTACGTGAACACATTTTCTGTTATAGTTGGTAGAAATGCCTGGAAAGTTGTTAGGAGATGACGGGGTCGCCTCAGCATAGGGGGATTCGGACAAGTGACGACACGACAATTCGCGACATCTTTTATTCGTCGCTATTTAGGATAATTATTGTTTCGCATCTTTTTAAACTTGCAAATTTATCTCATAATCATTGAGTCATCAACGAATGCCACGCCTCTAAATCGCTAGTTCTTATGGGAAGAGCAAAGTGATACAACGTCCCTGTTCTCGAAGTTTCCGCTAAAAACTGGTTCTTCGCTTTATTCATCAGCGAATTCCTAAATGATGAATGCGGAATGAAACATTTCATTTCTCTTGCCATATACTATGAGAGTATAGTGAGCGCAAGGGCGAGTTTAAAAGATTAGGAAGTGAATGATAGCACTCTGTTGTCGCGAATCGTCGTGTAGCTCTCAGCATGGACGCTCTAGACTCGCGCGTAAGGAGCGATTTGATTGTAGTATGCTGCGTGTGCAAAGAATTGATGACTCATGCTGCGCTCGCAACCTAGGTGCGCCTAGCGTCGTTCGAATCTGTGATAGAGTCGTGCGCCTTAGACTTCATTCAGTTATTATATGTTAGGCGAAATTTGCTGCTTGCCTGAGAGCCTTGCACGAGTTACGAAAGACTGTTTGTGATGGTTGTTTTGATCGCGTCTTCTTCATTGACGCTAGCGTTCTTGAACGGTCCATCAATTCATAACGTATTATTTCGCAATCTACCAAAGTGGAGAGATGTTGCGTAGTTAAATTTAGACGCAACTTTCTCATCAGCTTTTACCTTATTGCGTTTAAAGTTGATGACAAATGTGGTTAGAAACAGGTTAGGCTCACAAAAACCTGTCTTGAAATTTTGTTTGGAAAGGAACTAGGAAATCTGGTCACTTTTTCGTGAAAAAAGATGGAAAACACAGCGAGCGACCAGCTTTCACTGTTAGTTTCTGTTGACCAACGCCTATTACATCTATTGCAGGCGTTTTGTGTGCCACAAGCGTATATCAAGTCTGTCTAACAACATGAATGTGGAAGTCCTGAAATTGCCACTCGGCTTCATTCGCATCGTTCAATTGGTAAGTATTCATCGAATGGGGGTAATTAGTTGCGGGCTGTTGTTGTTGAGAGGTGCACTGCTAGTCAGTTGTGAACGTTGAATATCATTTTAGTTACCAGTTCATGCATTGACCGAAAGCTCACGCTACTCGCTCGCTTGCTTTATTGATTTACTCTGAAGAGTGGACCAAAATTTGATCCTCTTTTCCTATCCTAATTTTGCATCAGCTTATTGTTTGCTTTGCGTTCTCCTTTATGGTAATTTCAAATGCACTGTAAGCATGAGTTGTCAGAGTATGAAATAGAAATTAAATGTTGAGGAAGTTTTGCCATCTCTTATGCCATATTTGGAATATCTGCTCGAGTTCCTATTTGTTTCGAAGATTTATGTTCATTTTCTTTGCAGCCGTTCATCATCATCGCTTTTGCCTCTATGGGAGGATGGGGTATTACGTTCAGTCATCCTTACACCTGCAATGGCACCCAACTCTCAGAAACAGTTCCGATTAATACATTCAGGTAAGAGCAGTTGCCGACATAAAAAGTATATCATTAGAGTGTAGAGGACGCCAGCTCTGGTGGCCATTCTTCAACCATTCCAAACTGCATTCTAATACCATGGCGATGAGTTTGCATAGATATAGTATAGAATTCTAATCGATGGTTTATGTTTTAGTTAATGAGTTTCATAAAATATTTTAAGAATCGCCACCAGCACAAGTGCCATGTTGTGTGTGCGAAAGGTTTTTTGGTTTTTTATGGTGATCGGATATAGTGTGCCCACCGGCTGTTATGGATGCCGCATATTATATAATATATATATTCGATAATTGTAGTAATCCTCCCGTATGATGGAAGCTGTAATAGCGAGGGACTTCTTGAAGTTACCCATGGCAGGGTGAACAATCCAAGGGGGGAGGCGACCGGTCCGGGCGACCAACAGAAAGGGAATTGAAGTCTAACTACATTTTAATTCCATTCGCAATCTTGACTTTTGATAAAGCGTGTCGGCTAAAGCGCAGGACTTTGACGCGAGCTGTAGGTGAGTGAAGAAGAGTTGAGCTAAAGTCGAGATGTGTGGATCAGTAACAAGAAATGTTAGATTGAACAAGGCAAACTGTTTGGAAATTCAATAGCGCTTCTTTCTATCAGTTTACGCACGTAAAAATTCAGGAAACGATTATCATTCTTGATGGAAAAATGGTGTTCAAGCACTGAATAGCTAGCTCATCTATGCCAACTACGATGCCGGGCGAGATTGCGCGTTATTGATCGAATAACTGACAATGGTTTAGTGATATCATGTTAAGCATAATTGATTTCTCTGTTGCAGACTGACGAATATCGCAGTGAGCAGTGATTTGTGCAATAAATCTGCACCGGTAACACAGCTCTTCAATGAAGGCGTCACTTCATCGCCGGGCTTCTTCGTCTTCACGGGCGTCGTCTCCTTGCTCTTTGTACTCGCTATGCTCGCGATCTATTGCTTTGTTTGGGGCATGTATGAAAGCAACAACCGCGTCCCGCTGATTGTAAGTTGATCGCACTACATTTGCTCTCTTTCAATGTTCAACGGGTGCGCACAAGAATGCGAACGGCTGGGACGCAGCTGTACAATGATTTTATCAGAATTATCGTCTAATACTTGCCGTCAACATTCAATATGCAAATTTGCAATCGTCCGCCGACAAAAGTCGGCCTTTCGGCTAATTAACGGCCGCAAACGCTTGCTAATAATTGACGTCGTTCGCAAGAATTTGCCTCATTTTAGGCATTCCTTAAGGCCATTCGAATCTATTTTAATCGAACAATCACGATCAGTTTTGACATAATAATATTGATCCCATAACGAAATATATGAAGGTTCTATGTCTTATTAGTGGATATTACGGTGTTACCTTCGAAGAGGTTTTTACTGACAGAAAATTTCCACTGTATGTTAAGGTTGTTTGTAGTCGTTTGGTGTAAGTTAGTTATACAGTATAACAGTACAGTTGTACAGTTATACAGTACCATTATGTAGATATAACAGAATCAAGTTAAATTGTTATTGCATGTATATAGTTGTATTTCCAAAAGCAATGCTTATGTCAAAAATTTGCCCCGATCATTTTTGCCTTTGCGACAACGCTAGTTGCGTTCCTCGGTGGTACAGTATCGTTGCGAGACAAAAGTATCTTGGTATTTGTGAGGAAAATTTTGACCTTCTTGCAGGATTTTGTGGTGACAGCACTTCTGACTGTGTTTTGGTTCTTCGGAACGATCGCTTGGTGGTCGGGTGCTGCAGCTGTCGGCTCGCTTACGACTAAAGACGCCATTGAAGATCGGCTGAAAACTATTGCTCCCTGTAAAGACGGTACTTCGTGTGCAGTTACGATCAACGGCGGCTATAGCAGTCTCGTTATCTCTGTGGTTAGTGATAGTGTCATTTCATGCTGTGACATAGTAATTAGTGATCAACTTGCGGTTAAATACGAAATTTTCTGTATGCTGTAAACGATTTCTACTGAATCCGTATAACTCTGTTGTACTTCAATTCTAATTCCGTACTTTATCTAATTTTTTCCGCTTTAGTTTGCCGGTTGGGCGTGCGTGCTGCTGTTCGTCGCGGATTGCTGGTTCATCTACAAGGAGACGATCTGGTTCCGCAACCGTCAGCTGCCCCCCACCATCACCGCCCCGAACCCAGCCGCCGCCTCGCCTTACAGTCAACAGCAGTCCGGAGGATACATCGGCTAATTCATGAGAGTAGGAATATTCTCTCTCCGCACTCATTATCAACTAATGTTCTACTATACTCAACATTTTCTGGTCACTTTATTACTTGATTGAAGTTTTTGGGTCTCAGCGCTAAAGATTTGCATGCGAATTTTCACACATCGTATGCCTTCTCTATACCTATCCGCTTATCAAACGTTGATTTATTTAGCATTTGGATTACGGTATTTAGCGCCGAACTTTCCTTGCTCTCAGCGAAAGTTTTGAGTATATCTTTGCTAGCATTTGGGGTGGGATTTTCATTTTTAGCGCGCCTTTATCGCCGTATCTTATTCGTTCTTTTATGGTGAGACCGATTTAACGAATGGAACAATGTGCCATGAATAAGGAATAGCCTATTTTCTCAAACATATATCGCAGAATTTGTTAGATAAAATATGGCATTCGTTAATTTTGGTAAATCGTCCTCATCTACTCTAAATACTGATGCCTGTTTCTACTCGTCATCGCTATCGCCTTAATCTTCGTTACTTTCTTCATTGCCTCAACTTTAATACTCACACTGATGTTGCCTCAACTTTTAACTCACACTTATGTTTATCGGGTTTTTGTTTGCTTCAGTGCACGTTGCGGTGTTGGGTGAAGTGCATTTTGCTTTCGAAAGCAACTACTCGATATGTGTTTGCTGTGCTATGGGGTGCGGTAGCTTGGTTGCGGATTGAAGTCGATTTTGCAGATATTCTTAGTTATTTTTCAGGATAATGTTGCTTATTTTAATTTTTGAGTGTATGCTAAGTGATTTATCAATATTATCGAATAGCTTGAAGGAAACAATAGAATTGATAAAGCGTCAAATATACTTTCAAAAATAGATTATGAAATGCAAGAGTGATACAATCAATATATTCTTGATGATCATGTCATATCAAAATATGTTTTCTTAATGAGAATAGGAGTATTGATTTTTTAATTTATCGGATGAAATGAGCAAATTTCTGATAACTCCGTTCACACTGTTGAAATTTCTATGTACGACACCTAAGACCACGAAAGACAAGCGCCTAACACCAGTTCAATATATTTAGCACCTAGG
The DNA here is from genome assembly GCA_002796945.1 of Plectus sambesii. NCBI lineage: Eukaryota > Metazoa > Nematoda > Chromadorea > Plectida > Plectidae > Plectus > Plectus sambesii. Next base: position 13,076 of record NIUQ01003790.1, read on the forward strand.
GTATGTTACCGTACAATATCCAACTTGTTGCCTTCATTAGGCGTCCAGGCGTATGGAAGGTTTTGCGGGGAGCTATATATAATAAACTGGTGTTAGGCGCTTGTCTACGAAAGTGTGATAAAACCGCGCTCTAGTTGGCATTTTGCTCAATTACCCATATGAGTATACGACACCACGACCAAATAGTGTTTCGCTCACGCTTTCAGAGGAATGTACACCGATATATTCCTGCTGCAAATTGCCAATATTCCGCAGCTATTCTAACTGAAATGCTATTTAGCGACTAATCACTATGTTTCTGCTTTACTAATCTGCATGTCTATGTCATTCGCTTACATATCTGTTTGTCCTCGTAACGGCGTTGTTTAGGTGATGAAGTGCACTGTAATCTTGTTCATTCATAGTTATTTCGCGCATTCAACCAATAATCGGAGTATAAATCAAGATTTTCAATTTTTGCTTCATTAAAGACACAGCAGCTAACGTGCTCTCGAGAGGTATAGTAAGTCTCTTTGCAGTTGCTTGCCTTCCGTTCAGGAACATCGGTCTACATTTACAAGCTTTCTTATCGGGAAATATTTTGATTGGGCCTCCTGTAATTTTTTCGTAACACAGTAGAAGGTGACGGTGCTTTCATTCTATTCTTTGCTTCGCCGTCGAGCGGCGGTTTTGCCACGATATAGACTTTGTCGCTGCATGGAGGCGGCGAGATTTCGGTTGCATGGCTTTATACGATCGCATCCGCTGCATGGAGAGAAATTATATTTCCGTCAAATTCAAATACTTTGTCCGTGATTATTAAATAGCCACTAACTGATTAATCGGTGTAATTTTTGACGATAATTAGTTAATTTACAGGACCAAATAAAGTTAAGTATGAAAATATTCAATAGTCAATCAGAGTAGCTACGCTCGTAATCGTCATTTAAATATTAATCATCTTCTGTCTGTCTGTAAGCGATTACCCCATAAGTCTTAAACGAACTGATTATGGTTGTTGGGCGCAGCAATGTTGCGAACGTAACTGATGATACCGTTAATACCACTTCATTAAGAGTCGTCGTAGCGCATTCTCGCGGTGAAGAATAGAAAGCATTACAGGAAGAGTTTTATTGTTGACCACATATAGTGCAAGGATTTTAGATGGACTATTGTTGCGGACGCAAAGATCGCGAAACTCTTGATTTGACGTTTCCTGATGGGATCTGACTACAGTCCCCAAAAGATGGCAGCAAATTTCGTGCCCTTAGCTGTGTGAATGGTGTACGGTCTCGCAGCGGTAAGTCGCGGATACTTATTCTAAATTATCATAATTTAATAATACCTTATGAACGTATGAAATTTCTATACCTAATGGAAGCACCAACTGATAAATCAGTAGTGCTGTTCTTGGCCGACAAATAAAATGATGAGACCTGTTGATTTCAGCTGGAATAACCAACCTCGGCGATTACTCTGCCATTGTCCCAGCTCATACTACGACGCACCTGGCTGGATTAGAAAGGGCCCGCCTACAAGCTCAAGTTCTTTGCACACATTCGTTCGATAATATGAGTAGAACTGTTGGAAGTTATCGTTAAAGAATATGTCTAGAAAGGGATGATTGCCGAATCTTTTACTGTGCATAATGCATAGGTATTGTGGAGTAACTGTAAAATGCCGAATGCTGATTGGCAGTAAAGATACTTGACGCTATTGTTTACTTTAGTGAACGATTCCTATGGTTTAATCCGTGCTAAGCACATTATCGTCATCATTTTACATGTTGTTAATGCAGCTGGATTAAAGAAGATCAAATTTCTGATCCTCATAACTCCGATTATGGTCTCCTGAATTAAATCACAAAATTGCAACCTTAGCTGACATTTATTTGAAATCTAATTGGCAAGTAACAAAAGGATAGCGCTATATACATTGATTTGAGAACATTAAGAGTGCGTGGTTATACGCATCACTGACAAATTCTTGTTCTGATTGCGAGCAACCGGTTGAGAGTAAGGGTGGGTGCGTAAAGTTCTGTGTGAATCGTGCGCACTTTTAAGAGCGCACGGATAGTTCTATCGCGTGCAAGAAAATTCTTTATTGCATGTACGAAACAATCAGTCACCCCTATGTATTGTGGATGCAATGAAACTCTTGTTGCATGTAGTAGATGAAGGGGTTCTTGATCTACAGCACGTTATTAGTTAGAAATATTGAATACATAGGGTTAGAAAGGTTAAAAATAGGGAAAAGTGTACGATTTGCACAAAGACCCACTGTGCATTCTATATTTATATGCGCGCTTATCCAGTATATTGTAGCTCTTTCTGCAGGTTATAATTCTGAAGCGTTAATTTTATATGAGAGCCTTGTAGATAGTAATCTTATCAAAATTGTGTGAAAATCGGGACCTGACAGAGATGGATACATAACCAAAATATGAGGTCTCGAAATATGCGGAGAGGAGGGTTTTGAAGACAGGTAAAAGTCTAAATTTGACAAATTTAACTGACTTTTAATCTTTCTTGTGCCACCACACCATTCGCGTTGAAATCATAAGACAAGAAGAAATTATAATATCGCTGTTTCTTCTGTCCGCTTTACACCGCTTCTGGGAAAAGTGGCTATTCATCAATTCTTTTAATATTCAGGCTTATTCTTTGTTGTCAATTGGCGCATCTTACGAGCTGCACACCTTTTAGAATCGTGAAAATATGGCAAGTCTGCTCCACAATATGAATCTGGAGGTACTCAAGCTGCCACTCGGCTTCATCCGCGTCGTTCAAATTGTAAGTTGTCGTAGGGTGGCGCTGTAGTCGACAGTCGTATGACGTCACTGTCGGCTACAGCGCCACCCTACGACATAAGTAATCATTGAATTGAGCAATTTTTAGCGGCCC
>NIUQ01003791.1:0-16870 GCA_002796945.1 Plectus sambesii
CTTTTCGATAATGTGGTTTGCAAGTATGCGCAATTCCGAGATACAACCGAACAGTGCAGAGAATCTAAATGAGTACTTCATCTGTAGCCAGAAAGTGAAAGAATGATCGGCCGTCATAAAAAGAACATAGAGTGTGGTTCCATTAGCAACCAAATCAAATCTACTGTAGAGGAGCAGTTTTGTCGAAGTGGCATCGAAAGCAGAGTGAGTGTGCAGAGAAATGAGCCACCAAGAACGTGAAAATGTTTTCGAAGATATGGTTTTTTCTACGTGCCGAAAGCGGAAATTTTGGGATTTGGAGGGTCCTTTCACGCTTGAATATTTATTTTTCAAGCTTTGATAAGGAGCACTGGGGAAGGGCTTGACAGGCGGTGGGACAAAGGCCAATTGACCGTAGCCTACTTGAAAATTGTAAAAGTTTGGCTCAGTTTCAGTCAACAAGATTATACATTTTCCTATGTTGAGGTATGAAGGGGACTTTCCATTCTTGCACTGACGTTGACCGGTCGGTTCGTCATATGTGCGGAAAGCCCTTCTCAACCGGCAGTGGAACAGCCTGAGAAGTAGTTCCAACCCCCATGGCTTTGACCAAACTGCGCATATCCTATGCTCTCAAGTTCGCTTTGCCGAATTCCAAGCCAAAGTCAACAAGATCAATAACGACGTGGTCGGTGTCATTGATGTCTAACGTCGCGGATGTGGCCGCTGAAACCTCTAAAACGATGCCGTACTGCTATTCGCTGGACAACATCATCTCAGGCGACATGCGCAACGTCACGGATGGGAGCGTCCCAAGCGGTTACATCATCTCAAATGACATGCATGACGTCAGGGTTGCGAAGGTTCTGAACAGCTACAACACCTGCAGCGACCATCGCCTCATACACGTCACTTTATACGTCATACACCGACTACGACCGCTCTCAATCAACCGCGATTTTGAAAATCAGCAAGCGTGACGTTGTGCGACCTCGGCGACGATGGCAAGACGAGCTTTTGAAAAGAGCCGGCGGGCAGTGGATGCAAGTCACATATTGTGATTAAATGTGATCACGAATTGGGGAGGCTTTCATTCGAAATGAATGTAACTAAGCTTGAATAAATAAATGAAGGCAAGTTACAACAATGCTAGTGCTGCGTCAAAAACATTGGAGAAGATGTATGGTCGGTCCTTCGTACTATAAACTAATGAATTACTGCCAATTTTTTGTTGGACTCGGGAGTACATAAGTAACACAATATTGTGAGAAAGCGTCACACCTTTTGTGAATACTGTCGAATTCCACTTCCTCTTCATTAAAGGGCGCTCCAATTTGAGCTGTCTTCTGTTTAATTTTCCAGCTCTCAAGATGCGAATAGGCGACGATTAGCTCATTTTGCAGCATATGATGCATGCTTTCGAGAATCTTTTCAACCAATCCTTTTCTTTTAGCAGTCAACTGCGCGCCAATCGCATGTATATGTTCACCAATAAGTTCCATCTTTTGCTCTAGTTGCGCCAATTCTTGATCTCGATGCGCAGAATCTGCCTTGATTCTTTGTTCCGCTTGAATTTGTTGGAGCTCGGCTAAAAATAATAAAATGGAAACGATGTTTCTTCCAGTTTGAATTACCCATAATCTCTCTCTCTCTTATATTTCATCTCAAGTCTGATTTCCGCCATTAGGTTTGGTCATGGTATGTGCCCCGATCTTGTACATATCTTTGCTTAATGTACAGATTTTTCAACGTACAAGTAGAAAATTATTTTAATATACGATTTCTGAATCTCTGTTTTGCAGGATGAGCAAAGTATTTTGGAGGCTACTGAATGCGATCAGTCATCGAACGGAAAAAAATGGAACGGTGCAAAAAAGGCGGACCGTTTATTGCACGCCACGAAGTCCATTCTGCCATCAGCTTTTCTTGCATTTGATTGTTCTCGTTAAATAGACTGCGACATTCTTGAATCAGATGGTACATAATTCAGAGAACAAGTACTTCTAGCGAGCGATTGCTTAAAAGCTGAAATATGAGCGAGCGAAATTGCAAAAGAGAAATAAGTTGTCAGAAAAAGTGCAATTAAATAGCGTCGTTTTGTCAGGTTGCTCGACACTGAACACTTTGATGGCCTGAGCGCTCAAATAGCAGTCAACTACATTTATTGCAGCTCATATTGACGTTGTCTTGAGTACAGAGGTTCTCTTATCTTCTGCTCTCATGGGGCTGAGGTATTTCGATCTGTGGACGTAACAGAGCGTATCTTCTTGTCGATTACGCTGCTCTGTTTGCAAACTTGCCTTTTTGCTACTCGTGATTAGCGAACAGAGCAGTGCATCAGAGACAGGCTGTCTTACAGTGGTGGGTAAATATAATGCACAATCAAAAACCACATTAGAGTTCGATTTTTACAGTTGACTTGGGATATGAAACGATCCCCAGCTTACATTTCGGGAAGTGACTGTTTTGTTCAGCTCTTATGCAGTTAAGAGCAGACAGAGGCCTTTTTCTCAATTCAAAGTTGTTTAGGATTGGGGGATTCAGTCCTATTTCTGCGATACCATCATCCTTGTGTCAAATAGAGAACTGAGGCCATAGTTCGCTGCTACGGATGAGTCGTAAAGAAAGCTGATATTGAAAAAGCGCTACTAAATAGTGGAAGAAGAAGCAGGAAGAATATCCTGAATTTCTAGATTTTGAGTTTAGGAACGAACCCACTTTTAATTCGCTTCTATGTTACATATAATAGGGGCTTAACGAATTTGAAAAAAGAATCGCCACTGAGTACAGTGAAACCCGGATATAAGAGACCCGGATATAAGAGCAACCCGGTTATAAGAGCCATTTTGCGATTTCCCGTGCACCTGTACTATGCTATAACATAGGAGCCGACCCCGGATATAAGAGCAATTTTTTCGGCGGATTTTGTGGCTGAGACCCGGATATAAGAGCAAGCACCCCTTAAAATGACAAAAATCTGCCATCTCAAGCGGTAAAGCCAGTGTTTTAGTAAGCAAAAGGTCGCGGGTTCGATTCCTCTGACGTTTGCGTATACTCTAGGAGATTCACAGGGGGTGTGAGAATCGAACTCTGGATCTTTCGCACTATTACACCGACTTAACAACTTGAGCTCGCTTGCTCTAGACACAATACCCTAAATGGAATTTTCAATTGTGCTTGCTCTTATACGTGAGCTTTGACAGAAAAAAGCGCCAAAAATAACAAAATCGGAGTCAACTAACATTTAGGTCAGTATAATCGCCCATAGTTGAACTTAACGTTGACTCTCAATGCGAGCGGTTTCACCATACATTCTTCCAATTTAAGATTAATGACTACTTTTCGTGATTTAGTAAGCTGAAATTGTTCTTAAAATGTGATATTGGTTGATGAACAGTTAGTTATAACCAATAGCGCAGTGTCTGACACGTTTCTAACATCAAATGTTGCACACAATGGCCGACCCCGCATATAAGAGCACCCCGGATATAAGAGCAATTTTTCGATTTCCCGTGCTTGCTCTTATATCCGGGTTTCACTGTATATGCAAGCAAGTTTGTAGCGGGATGTTCGGCGTTAATCGTGAGACGGGTTATAACCGGACATAAAATTTAAGAAAAATAAAATCGGTCTCGAGTTGGCTGTGCACGAATAAAACTTGATAGAAAGCAATGCAATTGGTAGGTGAGATTCCAACTAATTTGATTTTTGATGGAAACTTTTTGAGTTTGTCGAGTTTTTGAAGTTGTAAGCGCTTCATAAGGTCGACGATGGCTCATATTGTTTGATTTCAGCCTGCTGTGCCGTTTTCGTACGCTATACAGGATTGAGAACATAAAAAAGGAGCACTCTCCTCAATCCACGGTCCGGGAGCCCGAGATAAACTCACTATCATAGCGAGATTTTTCTGAAGGTAAATTTCTCGAGATACTGCGCCTGGCCGTTGAGGTTTGGCTCTCGACAGGATTGCCTGTTTGCGGTCAATTGTGGTTGGTGTTTTCTTTCGCAAACGTCATTACAGTTCCGTTGCGATCGACGGCGCCGTTTTCCGCTCGCTTCTGCCGCGTCGAAGCAAAGTGGAGTCGGCGTGATTCGTCCGACGTTCGAATTTTTGGCAGTATCCCTTGCAGTAACCTGAGATTAATATTTATGTTATTTGCATGTATAGCATTTGAAAATTTTTCGAATGTTGGATGAATAACATCGACTTGTCAGTCCTTTAGTCTGCTGTCAATTGCTCGCATTACAAATGTTCGCCTAGGAACGTGCTTTTATAACGTTACTTTTGTTAGTTTGTGCATAAAAATAATCTTAAATTTCAAATAGCGTTTATGGTTTGATGGATTTAGTAAAATCGTTATAAGAGTAGTCGTTATCAGAGTAATGTGAGTTTTTGAAAGTATTTAAAATTTATTAGGGTTTTGTTTGATGCATCTAACGCGAATGCTCTTCGTCGACCGATTTAATGGCAAACTCTTTTTGGCAGATTATTGACGAAACAGCAACGATCGTACGCTCATTCGTTATTAGTTCTTTTTCGAAGGTTAAAACTCAATCAAGCGGACAAGCGACGCAGAAAGAATTGTAAAGCAAAATGGACGTTGTTAAGGCGTTCAACAGCGAGGTAATTAACTTAATTTGTTTTATAGAAAGGATTTTGTTGATTGTGGGTACTATAGATGTGAGCTATAAAAGAATGAATGCATTCTAAACTTTATAAAAGGAAATTTTACTCAAACAACTTGCCAAAAGGGCCTTGATGAGACGCTTTGTCGATCGTATTTACAGCGAAGGAAGGTAGGCATGGCATGGTTCAAGGTTCGAAAGAGTATAACAGTTTGAATAAATCGAGGAGCGTTGCGAAAGTCCACCTTATTTTGGGCGCTATTTTTGGCTAATTGCGAGCACCAAGGTTTTATTAAAAATTGAATTATCGCCCTAACGGTATACTTGACATATTGTCTTTCAAAAACCCTGCCGCCTAATTATATGTTAACCGAAGAAATGTGTGGCTTGGAAATAATATCTTATTCATCCTTAACGCATCTATTCTCATTTTCTGTCTACTGATAATTTCACCTTTTTAGCTTGTCTCGCTGTACGAAATAAAGCCACCGATTAGTAAGAAGAAAATGGTGGACATTACAAAGTCGGCAATGAAGGCCATCAAGTTTTATAAACACGTCGTCATGGGTGTAGAGAAATTCATTCAAAAGGTTCGTTCGCTCCTTTGTTCTCTCGTTGAATTAGTTTGTAAATGACTCTTAGGAGGTTTTTTTAATGGAATTATCGCCTGCGAATATCGACAAAACTGATGCGTAGTTGATTATTCATACAGCACTGGGAGAGTTGACCGCAAAAAACGTCCTCGTCGATTTTAAATGACGTATTTGCTGAGCAGTTTGCAGCAGATTTTTAATATCCTTAACAGAAGAGTTTAACTTTATGAAAGCGTTTATAGGCAGGCGGCGGTAGTATATAAGAGAGGGGATATGTAACGTGCTAGAGCCGAATACGAATTGTTAAATTGGTGCTTGCTTCTGGTTTAATACTATAGCGCAACTTTTCTCGTTCGAATTTGATGCGGTGCATAAAAATGAAGCACCCGTTCAGTTTTAGCATATACATTGAGCATAACCAATGATTGCGCATTGTGTCATATCAAAATTAGTTTAAAATAGCCATCAGGTGCATTGTAGTACTCACCGACTCCGATATGTTTCACCAAGAGTAACCAATTATTGCTTTTAAGCGGCTATTCAGTCCGTTTGTTCCTTAATTTATATTCCTCTCTATTCTTGAACGCGCTCAAACCAAAGCGTAGCATTGCTGCACATCCAGTTTTATGCCCGACGCATATACGGGTAGAATAATCTGCATCAGTTATGGTGCTGAGATTTGAATTTATTGTGGCTCGCAATGTGATGCAAAGGTCGCGTATTATTAAAAATATTAGCAATATGATGTTTCGTGTCGCGATTAACGTTTGAAAGTAAGAATGTTAATGTGATCGACGCAGTTTGAATATGTTCACAAAATTGCACTTTATTCGCATGCAAATCAAAATTTAGCAGTTTAAAGGAGTATAAAGTAAATATTGTTGCAGTGTAAGTCAGAGTACAAGATACCGGGTCTTTATGTGATCGATTCGATCATTCGTCAATCGCGCCATCAGTTTGGAGGCGAAAAGGACGTATTCGGACCCCGATTCGCCGTCAACATGCTGACCACAATCAAACATCTGCTTCATTGTCCCGAGGATGAAAAGGTCTCTTCATATTCTATTTGATTTCTTGAGTTTGAACGAAATGGAACGCTGCGCCTAAGAATATTGGATATTTATTGAAGACAAATATTTTCCCCCTCATTTCAGGCGAAAAGTGGGAAAGCATAGTGTGAAGGTTTCATTCTCGGGGCCGGAGGTATGTTGCGATCGCTTGTAAAGAGCGCCCCCTTCCCCTAGCTCTTCTCCTGTCCTCCTCCATATTCTGTAACAGTAAAAATACCCCGATTGCTGAATTCAGGTCTATGACTTGAAAATTGGTCACTTTCAGCTAGAGAGGCAAATCATGATATTTTTGTATGATAGCAACGGACAGCTTTTTAACCTGTACAAAATTTATATTTCATATGATTGGTTTTGTGCATGAAGATGGTATTTTGCAGCCAAAAATTGTCCGCGTTTTAAATCTGTGGAAGAGGAATCAAGTGCTGGATGAAGAGACCGTCGCCCCATTGTTACGATTTTGCGAAGAGCAGGGACTAGGTAAAACCTATTGGTTATAACCCATTCATTTATCAGAGAGTAATCAATTTGAAGCATTAAAAGGTGGAGAGCATGTTCGCCTTCGAACTTTCTCGATGTGTAATTTTGTCAAAAATATTTCGAAAATCGAGTTTTTTTAAATTCTATACAAATACTATATCAGCGAAAATATCTCGACTCTCTTCTTAGTGGCAACATCTACTTTATGAACTATAATAGTTACTTGCTGCATGACTAACAGTTTCGACTTTCACTCAGACTCTCCTGTATTGACGGAAGCAGGTCAGTTTGTTGAAGCTTTATTTTTTCGAGTTATTAATTTTGATTACGATATATATATATATATATATTAGCAAAACACTTTTTTGCATTGCAGTGGTTGAGGCGATGCAAGTGGAGAAGACTGTGAAAGGCGATGCCGCCAATCCCCATCTCTACGGCAAGACGAACGTCGATAGTCCGATCAAAGAAGCGTCAACGCCGCCTCCTAGAACCGCCGTCAGTTTAATTCTCCTTTTTTTTATGTCCATTATATAAGGAATATTGCTCATTAAATTCGTTTGAAAAATTGCAGTTTTGCTATTTCGCTCACTTTGAGGATCGCGCTGTTCCATCGATATTGAGTTGTGTACCACAACTGCTCACTTAATTTGAAAATCTTTTTCAAATTAACGCCCAATCTCCATAGCACATTACAGTGACAGTTATACCGGTCGTAGATCGAGAAATTCTCGTAATTCGTGATCTCGGTCGCTTGAGTGGTCATTTCGGGCCTCGTTGCGCCCTGGCTTGAATATGGACATTTTGATTGTTGATTTGCATACAGGATACGATAGACCTGACGCCGAAAGTTGAGCGCGAGCTGGTCGGTTCATTGACGGTGATAACAGAGCGGGATATGGCTGAAGCGCTGCGGTCGGCCGGACTCGATCCCGCCTACGCGTCGGACCCCGTCGTGTTGGCACAGATGCAGCAGCTGACGAACACGCTGCTACAAAGCCAGCAAGAACAGGAGCAAATGCGCCAGGGATCCATCAAGGTCGGTCGAAAACGCTTTCATTCAATTGATTGTCTCTTACAACGCATTGCACAGAAAAATTGTGTATCTGAACGCTCGCTATTGCGCGCTTAAAAGATGGTTTTTTAGAATTTGCTGTCGCAAGATTACGACTACAGTGACGAGAGTGGAGACGAGGAATCGCCCAGAAAGGGACCGCCGCCACCGCCGCCGAAAATTTTGCCGTCTATTACGAAGAAAAATATAGCCGCGTAAGTAAACTTTCTTCTTTTCTACATGCTTAGGGGCAGAAATCGGTTGAGTTTCTATCGTTGGTTTTCAGAAGAGCTAATTAAAATAATGTGTTTTCAGTGTGCGCTTATCTTTAAAAAATTACACAGCTGTTGCCATTGGTTATTTGCGAAATAATGATATTTATCTCGTATAATGTAATGAAAAGAAAACTCTACAGGCTAGTTAAATATAAAAGTGATATATTTATCGCCCCTATCTTCAATTTAGTGTTTGCGTCCGCCCATTAAATGGTATGCTTTTCTTGCCAGTCGCGAATTTGAAGAGGGATTTTTCGCCGAACATTTCTCGAGGATTTTTCATCTGACCAAATTGTACGGTTGAGGAAATGATCCCAATGTTTTCCTGTGGCATTTTGCTAATATTGCTGTAAAAATCGAATACCATTCATTGTTTACATATTTTGAAGCGATCGGGTCTATGTTTCTCTTTAATCCGTCACTATCGCGTAATTATTGTTAGTTTAGTACATTTGTATGTACGCTTGGACAGTTGAGCATAACGAGTGAATTGTTCAGCGCGGCAAAGGATCTGTTGAAAGATCCGTCGGTGATCGCGCAGATCCATCAGTTGCAGCAGCAGCGTATGGGCCAACAGCAGCAGCAACAACAGCAAATGAATGTGCGCCACTCAGTTCAGGGTCCGCCTCCAATGCTGCCGCCTATGATGTCGGGTATGTGGCGAATATTTGTTTTGCGTTCAATCGCGAAGGACGTATCTTTTTTGCTAGCTTTATTTCCTGAAAATGATTATAATTCGCGTCACAGCGTACTCTTTGTCGTACAGCAGTTTCTGTGCTACTTTGCGCATTCCTCTTGCATTTTATCCTGAGATGCGTAAATAAGAAACTAAATTCTTTGCATGTTGCTCCGTAAAAATATTTAACCATTGCAAGTGCCACGTATACCGCATGTAATTAGGATGTCGTTATTGATTGATTGTTTAACGTGTGGCGCGCGTAATGCGCCGCCAAAGCGCCGCGACGCGGACTGTACGAGGAGCGCGTTGCAGGTCAGCCACCGCAGCATCATCAGCACGGCGGCGTTCCTCAGCATTCGCTACCTCCTCCTTTCCCTCCGCACTTCAACGCCGCCCCGCCAATGGCGTTTCCGCCGCACCCCGGCCAGCCGATGCCGACATCGACCGGCCATCACAACGTGGGCGCGATCAACGCCATGAGCGCCGGCGATCGCTCGCCCGCCGACGATCGCTCCGACAGACGCTCGTCGTCAAAACGCAAGCATCGCGACCGGTCCAAGTCGCCCTCAAGGTTGATCCATTTAAAGGATTGAATCGATGTGCATCTGCAGCTTTTATTAGGGGCGTTAACTCTTAGAAATCTCGAACTCGCATTTATATGCCCTGCAACTCTTTATAGTGTAAATACACAAAAATGGTGGAGGCGTCTCGAGCCCTATGAGCACTTTATCATATCGACACTGTTCTGTCATTCAAAGAGAATATACTTGCGCATAATACGTAGAGAAATGGGAAGCTTAGTGTTTCCAAATAAAATGGGAAATCTTATGTACCTTGGACATTAAGTTAATTTTCTTAATTATACAATTGGGTATAGGGTTTTACTCCATTTACGTGTGGTTACCGCTTGAATATTGTCAGTACCGCACAGGAGCTGACTGTGGCCATATTTCGAATTGGCGTGTAAGCATGACTGATTTTATTAGCTATTTTGAAGGCCGTTGTGTGCGCCGAACGAGTTGGAAGAATACGATTGTTGCAGGGAAAGAGACCGAGACCGGCATAAGAAGCGATCACGACGCAGCCGATCGGGCGATCGCGATGAACACCGCAGCAGAGACGACCGCCGCAGTCGAGACGCCGAAGACAACGGTCGATCGCGCCACTCGAAGCACTCGTCACACTCGCGCTCATCTCAGGAACGCGAACGCAAGAAGCTCGGCCTGCCTACTTCCCCCAAGGATGGACATGTCACAGGTTAGTATTAGTTTACTTTTCGAGCCACCAAAAACATGCGCATGCGACTAGCCCGTTCGTTTGTACATAAATAATCCGTCGTATATTGTTAGTCTCTGCGAGTCTTCAACTGTTCTTTTGTGTTGCAAGCAAAACGTGAAGGAAACATTGTAATATGAATGAGACAGTCGAAATTGGGGTATCCTATGTAACTGTGCTTTCTTCGCTGCTCTTGGTGAAGCATAAATTACTCTATACGTAAATGTCAACTCTCTCTCAAATGTATCACAAAGAGTGGGATAAAAATATGTTGTCAAATTTTTCCTGATATGGAAGATGTTTTTCTCTTCATGTGTTATGACAAAATTTTGGTTAATATATGACTGTTTAATTAGGTCATTAATAAGCGAATTGAGGCACAACCTTCAAACAGTGATTTCAGTTGGCCTCTTGATAGGGCAGAATGACTTGAAAATTTCATTAAATTGCTACATCTCTCAAAGTAGTAGCAATTTACAATGTGCCATAGTTATATGAATATACTAAGGAGAGTGTATTTATTTTTGTCCGATCCTTGCAGTTGCATCGCGAACGGTGTGGTTCGGCCGTCTGCCTCCAAACTGCCCCGACGACGCGATCAAGACGGCGCTGGTGGAGATAGGCGAGCCCGAGCGCATCAACATAATTCAGTCGCGCGCCTGCGCCTACGTCACAATGCCTGACCGCAAGAGCGCCTTCAAGATTATCGACAAGATGCAAAATCTGGTCATTGCCAAGAAGAATATCAAGGCGAGGATTTACTTTTGACGCGAGGGGATGGGAGAATTGCACTACCAAATTACTCTGCTTATTTATGAACTGTAATGGCACTATCTTAAAATCTTTAGAGGTAGTTTGTATTTGAGTCTACTTTTTCTCTACGATATTGGATAGTGTGATAGTAAATACACACGATTTACATTTTCTTCTCTAATGACAGCGTTACCACTTGTGTAAATGCTTGATTGTATGATCGAATTGTGTTTGTATTACAGCTGGCGTGGGCGAAGAACAACGGTCTGCAGGACGACAAGTATAGTATGTTTTGGGATGTGGATCGAGGCGTCGCGCAGATACCCTACGAACATCTGCCCAAAGAGCTCTCGCGACTACTCGAAGATGGCCATCTCGACCTCGACACGTTACCGCATCACTTGAAAGGTTCATGCCAATACTGTTTGACAGCGATTAGCTCGAACACACAAATCCGGCCCGAAGGGTTCGCCGAGTGCTCAAATATTACTCATTGGAGTAGCTAGGTTTGATATACGCTGAGTAGCTCTAGAATTGACGCTCATTTACGTGAAGGACGGGCGCGAACGTGAATCGTTTCGATCAATCGGGGGAATGCGACGGCCAAGCGAGGGTGCCTTTTCAAAAAGACAGACATGGGGAAGATCCTTATTCTTGTTTTTCAACGGCCAAAAAATTGGGGCCTATACATTTCCCCCTCCCGCTATCGTCCGCCACCAAGGCAAGATAATGTATTGTTCGATTGGTCTGGTCCGCATCCATAGTTAAATGTTATTACGAGTCCAATTGTCCAAGCTGAGATACTTGGTAGAATTGATTATGCGAAGCGTCGGCAGTAGGAGTATGATATTGTTTAGCGTCCACTCCAACAGGTGTCGCGTTATTTGATCAGCGATTGAGATATTGAGAATCTTTTTTTTGTTCTTCTGTTATAATTTCCTCATTCGGACAATTGATACAGCCTTCCTGGGCCGTTTCAATAGCCATATGAGAAAATTTTAGTTCACTCTCAGGTCTCTCACTCCTTGACGCAGCCTGCGTTGACGATGACGCGCTTATTTAATTATATTGACGAAATGTGCAAAGTCGGTCGCCTTTAGGCGGCTCTTATTTGGCGCAATATAAATCGTTTGAGGCGGCGATATCGCTCGAAACTGATCAAGTTCGATTGTAGACTGCAATTAAAGTTATTTGAAATATTCATCCTAAGCAACGAAGTTAGTCTTGTCGATTCGATTATCTTATACCACATTTAATCTTAAATAGTACGCTTTAATGGTAAATGTTATGTGAATTGTTGCTAAAAATGATTTTTAATTAATTTGTTTCATTTGATTTTTATTTTTGAAGGACTGTACACGGAGAAGGGTAAGGCAGAGAGTCAAGACTCGGCGTTGAACAGTTCCGCAATAGGCGATCCGTCGGTCGCCTCGGCAATGGCCGCATTCTCCGCTTTTCCATTCGGTGAGTTATCGCATAACTTTGAGTCTTTATCTGAGAGTTAAAAATGGCTGCTATTTTGTGCGTGTTGCTTCTTGTTCGAATTTCACATACAAAACAAAGTGCTCTCGTGTTGGCGCCTGTGAAAATATTTCCACATCATGCTTTCTCTTTCTGGGTGTCTCCATCACGGCCAAAGTTGCATTTGTCGATCACTTTCGGGACCGGCAAATTCTGATCGATATACGCCAATTTGCCTATGTTTGCAATGTTCCCCCTGAACAAAAGATGGGATGTGGGATTGCTTCAGACTATAAACTTTGCGTGTCTATGTACACGTCCTAATAAAATCCTTGCTATAAGGGAACCCGCAGGGCCTATTCGAAGCATTTAGTCCAAAGTCTAAGAGCCAAGCAAGCTAATCCTTATCTAAATTTAAATATCTTTTCTGCTTTTGGATGAAATTTGCGCTAATTATAAATTTTATTAATTGAATGCTTCCGTACTGACAATAATACATTCTATTTTTGGTTATATGCCACAATTCAAAATTTAAAAATGGATTTCCTAAGTCATGAAACAGATCCGCGAATCGTCGAATTAGGTAAACTAAGCGGATTCTATTTTTACGTTTAGTTAACAGTACGGCTCCGTTGATCGAGAATGTTCGGGTGCAAACGATAGGTATTGTGGCGTAGTTGCGCATTCTCGTTGCGTTTTGTCGGGAATACGAAGTAGATAGTTTGTTGTGTTTTATCTCCTAAAAACCACTACGACGAGTGCCGCCGCATTCAAACTCGTCGTATCTCGAGAGCGCGACTCGGATATCGTTAAACGGCTTTGTTCAAACGTGTGCAGCAGCACTTGAGGATCGACGAACGGTCTGTGATGCGAACTACACGTTGTTTATCGTGNGCGCGACTCGGATATCGTTAAACGGCTTTGTTCAAACGTGTGCAGCAGCACTTGAGGATCGACGAACGGCCTGTGATGCGAACTACACGTTGTTTATCGTGCAATAGGAAGCATTGGGAAGGGAGGGTCAAAATGAGTATGCCAATTATGAGAGGATGAGTGTGGATTATTGTTTCAGTGGCGCCTCCAGGCGCGGCGGGCTTTCCATTCCCGCCTCCATTCATGGCGGGTCTTCCGCCGCCGATGCCGGGGATGATGCCGCCGATGGGCGCTCTGCCGTCGACGGCCGACATTCCGTTGCCGGGTCAGTCGCTGCCGATGCCGACCGCGTCCATGATGCCCCACCAGCCGCCGCCGGGCATGCTCGGTCAGCAGCAACCGCCCCAATCGCAACAGCAGATGTTACCGCCGCAGCAGCAGTCGCCGATGCGATTTCCGATGCCCATGCAGCCGCAGGGAAGAATGCCTCCACCGGCGGCGTTCGCTAATGGTCAGTTTTTTGCATTTTTTGAATTAATCGCTGGGTGTCGGGTATGATCAAATGAATGCAAAAGTGTAGTAGATCCTTCAAACTTGCCTGTTTTAAAGACGTCAATTTTTTGCCATATGGATTATGAGAGGAGCAGATTTTTCATCCGAAATTATCAACGCTCAAAATTTGTCTTGGGCGAAAAAGATGCAAAGTAAAAAGATCAAAGTGGGACCACGGGGCGCCTCGTAAGCATGGCTCATTTCGAATTGCGTGGAGCGCTGTGTCTCTAATAGATATGATGGTGATCGGCGAACGGTGGGGGGTAGATGATTCAGAAAAGAATCCTTGCGATAACAGTACCCCCTGAGGGACAGCGATACTCTCCTGTGGTGATATCCAGTCATAATTATGTACGTTAAAGAGAAATTTATATTAGACTGAAGCAGTGTAGCCTTATTTTAAAAAATAACTAGTTTAATGTAATTTTGAGAGTTAAAAGACATGTAAAGATGCTTTAAGAAAACTGCGTCAATCGAAAATGAGGAATTTCAAAAAATATAAAAGTTATCGTGCAGAGGGTTAGAAAATGGAAGATCGAGGTTCGAAAGAATTGAAACTGAGAATTTTTAGCCAAAACTGAAAATAGTGATGTTTCTCTGGATTCCGAAACCCAAACCGCATTAATAAATTTTTACTGAACGTATCTTTTTAGCGGAACGACCACAAGGTGCCACTGATCAGCGTTTCCCTCACCATCATCAGGCCGAGCCGTCATGGTCGCAGTCGGGACCGCCGGGCGGTTTNGTCATGGTCGCAGTCGGGACCGCCGGGCGGTTTCGGCGGTCGCGGCGGTCGAGGAGGGTTCCGAGGCGGTCCATTCCGTGGAGGACCGCCCGATCGTGGCGGCTTCTTCGGCGGGCGCGGCTTCGGTCCGCCACGCGGCGGATTCAGGCAAGTCTTCACTTAGCAGTTGGCTTCTTTTGTAAACGAGTTGGAAAAAAACTTTGACTAAAAACCAGACTCTCACAGTGTTTTACACTTGTAGCTGATACGTTAGCATTCATATGTGTCATTTTGTTACAGAGGCGGTCGCGACAACTTCGGCGGAGGCGGCCGTGGCGGTGGCGGTGGCGGCGGCGGCGGTGAGTGGAATCACGGCCATGAGCAGCACAACGGCGGAATGCGCGGAGGTCGCGGTGGGCGGTTCAACGGCGGCGAACCGCCGATGATGCGCGGTAGTGGGCGGGGCTTCCGCGGAGGCGGCGGCAGTCGTTGGGGAGCTCCGACCGACGACTCGGCGCCGCCACCCGGCGTCGACGAGAACTCCCACCAGGGCCCTCAAAGTGAAGATGCGGCAGCGCTGCAGGCAATGGCGCCGCCCGGCCAATTCGACGGAGAAACGGGCGGCTCCGCGTCGGTCGCCAATGCGCAGCCTTCGCCCGAAGCGGCCGAAGAGCAGCAGTGATTTTGAATCGATTGTTTTCAGTTTTGTTTTCATTTTGTATGAAAATGTTGTTACTTTACGTCGACTGCGGACGCAGTGATGAATCCCTCAAAGCTTGTTACGGAATCGCTTGCCCGCAATAACTTGGACGCGATGAAATGATCATCTCAACTTTCGTTAGCGATTGCGCAAATTGAAGAAGAGTTTTGATCTGAATTATGAGCAAGTACTGAATTAATTGATGGGCTAGATTTTGATAACATAGTGCAAAGCTCCGTATCCCTTGGACTATTGTGAAAAGGGTATAGCGAATCATTTGAACAGAAACTTTGGCATAGTGTAGATCAAGAATGACTCTTTAAATTTTAAGCTGTCGGCTCACTAAAGTAGAATTAAATTGATGTCTGAAGTACTGCGGGCGAGCGACATCTTTCAATCGATCCAAAATTTAACGAAATTTAACTGTGTTGTCGCATCTCAATTTTCCGCCTCATCCTCCTCAAACTCAGAGTCATATGTTGGCTAATCGAAAAGTCACCTTTTCCATTTCGTCCATATCCGATGATTAAAAGTTTAATTCATTCAAAATAGAATTCAACCTTGTGTCGTGTTTCGTAGTATGCGATCGATTTTAAGATCAGTCTATCATTCATCATCACTGTCTTCATTTACAGTCATTTACACTATGGTTGCCTCCAAGGAGGGGTAGCAAAGAGAGATGTCTATAAACTTCAGCCCAATGCTGCTTTGAAAACAGTAAAATTAAAAAGAGACTGCTTCAGCGCGCTAAAATTCATTATATAAGTCGAGCCACTGTAGTAGTAATTGACTGTAAATGTTGTTTTCATCTCTCTGCGCAATCGCACTTTAGTGGTCTTGCGCAAAGTTGACGCATTTTGTCAGTTCTATTCTACGCGTCGCTTGTGCAGGTTGTCGTAGCTCTGGATAGTTGTTGAAGTGTGTGAAGCTGTGCGTAAAATACCATTGGTGTACCGGGGGGTTTGGGACGGGCTGCCTCCATCTAGACAAAAGTGCTACGTCTTTGAGCAAATCAGATGGAGGAAAGTTGAAACTGAATATTTTTTGAGAATTTTGAGTTATGCAAGGTATATTGAGATTTGTTGACAAAAATTTGACTACTCTTCAACTCCCTCTACTCGAAATCGTGGTAATTTATGTACAATGACTTCATGGCTTCTCGTCTTATACTTGGCTTTTCTGATACCATTCGAAGTTCTCAGCGGTACGTATGTGTGACACTGAAAGGTCCGACCTTTTGGTATTCATAGATGAGTCGATTAAGGACTCTGTTGAATACAGCGCGGTGTTTTGCGTTTATCAGAAGTCATTGACGTTGCTCCGCATGTTATTTGTTTTGATCGGGGAGCCGATTTTTGTCCGTGGAGTATTATACATGACGAATAAACTCGCTTAATGAGCGCATGATGACATTTTGCAATCGTGGACGTCTAAAGGTGTGCATCACCATGGTTTCAAAGAGAACTGACTCGCGACTGTCGCTACCCTGATATGAGCGCAACCAGCTGGGGGCGACATCCGTCTAGGTCGAAAAACGGCGCCTTCTGAAAGAAAAAAACTCTTCACCACAAATTTTCGCCAGCTTTTGCCATCTCTACAGCTACTATTGTTACGGTGGCAACACCTTCCTCACCACCGTCCATCTCTAAAAGTCTTCGCTCGCCGGATGGCTCATGGCCGTTAGAAATTCGTTCGTTTTTTTTATCGTGAGAAAAAAAGGTGACTTATTGCCACATAATTTGGAAATAAAATTTGATCACGCCACACGCACCATGTACA
>NIUQ01003793.1:0-15936 GCA_002796945.1 Plectus sambesii
ATTGTTCCTTGTTGAAGGAAACATCGTAATGGCTTATTATCATTTAATGAGGTAGCGACGCTAAGAACCGAGCAAGATCATCAGCTTATCAACCTTCTCAAAATCATCAAATAGGATACAAAAAAGGGTTGCTGTTCAGTTGGGAGTGACATGTCGGCTTGCAATGGAAAGGGAGTCAACATGTTAAATGCTATCGCATAATCTAATACACAAAAAAATATTATAGTACTAATCGATCCATTTGCATATGAATAAGCGCAAGACCGAATAATTAAAAAATGATACTACTGCAACGTACATGACCCTCTCTGACGAGATGAATGAGTCGGCCGGGAGTGGCGACGACGATCTCGGGACCGTTTTGCAGCTGTTCCACTTCAGATTGGAGGTTAGTCCCACCGTATGTCGCCATCGATTTGATACGCGTGCCTGCAAATATCTCTCTTCGCATACGATAGCGCAATGATGCATAGCAGAATGTAAATTTCTGTCACTTCACGAAGACTTCATACTTGACTTTATACAGAAAATGATGAATAAGAGTTTCGCTTTCGATTAAATGATACATTTTTGATATAATTACTTTTGAAAACAAATGCTATATGGACATTGTAACCGCCAAGTGCATATAATCCCTTAACTAGCGCACAAAAAAGTATTGCTTTCACAAATATTTCGATAGATTCTCCAAAACAGACCGTCTGCGAATTTGAGCGTTTCCCACCAGATCTGTTTCACCAGTTCGCGCGTCGGAGCGAAGATGAGAGCCAGTGGACATGGCGCGTCGCCGCCGTGGGGACCGCTCGCCGGCGGGCAATCGGTCAGCAGCATGCTCACCATCGGAACCAAATACGCCGCCTGAATTACGCTCATCATCACTGTCATGCGTCAATCAGCCAAGTTTAGCTCTGTGCGGTGCTAAGCTGAATAAGTTGTATTTCAAGAAATGATTTAGCGAATAACTATTGCTTCGTATAGAATGAATAACAGTGTGTTAAGCCGATTATTTGTGGATTGCGATGACGATCATCTCAAAAATTGCACCGACTGCATAGAGCTGAGAAGAGTTACCGTCTTGTGCAAAAGAGAGCCATTACTACCAATACTTACAGAGCCATTACTACTAATACTTACAGAGCCATGCATATGTGGTTCAACAGGCCAAACATTTCTTTCGTTGTCTCTTTCGGACATACCCTGCTTAAGAGCGAATGACGGTGCCATTTAAGAAAACAAAGAAAAGTCTGTTAATCGGTCACCCATTAGGCATTCGCACTGGCAGTAACTACTTTATCATATTACCGGTGATCTTCAAAAAATGCGTCGAAATTGCAGAAATCTAGATGACATTTATTATTATAATTATTAATTTACTTGGCTGAGCATTCAAGTTTCTATTTTTTGTTTTACTAAGGGGTAGAAATAATGTCAAAAAGC
The DNA here is from genome assembly GCA_002796945.1 of Plectus sambesii. Taxonomy (NCBI): domain Eukaryota; kingdom Metazoa; phylum Nematoda; class Chromadorea; order Plectida; family Plectidae; genus Plectus; species Plectus sambesii. Next base: position 1,438 of record NIUQ01003793.1, read on the forward strand.
AGATGAAAAATGATCCGCAACCGACCGTCTTTCCCGATCCAGTCTGCGCACAGGCCATGATGTCGCGTTCGGCGAGCACGAGTGGAATGGCATAGCGCTGAATGGGCGTCGGCGCCTCGTACCCCGAGTGCTTCACATTTATATATACACGCTCGTCCAGTTTTGCTTCCGCAAACAGTCTGAAAAATTCAATTTAATTTTTATGTTTTCATTTGCCCATGTACAGTTTTATACAGCCTGCGTTTTAGCCTTCGACCAATCGCCCAGCGCGCCATACGTTAAGCAAATGATCAATAATGACATGTCTTATTATTGTCCATCATCATAGCGACTTAACGCACTTTTGAATGGTCTGAGAAGGACCACGAGCATCAGCGATCAATAAATATAGGCATAACTCACTGAATGGGCTTGATATCGCCGATAGAAGTGCTAGCGGCGGTCGTATCGGAGCGCTGGACGGGGAGGTCGAGCAGGTTGTCGTAGTTCTGCCCGACGTCGATTGCGCGATCGAAGAGCTCGTCGGTCGATGGCGTCAGCGGCTCGTACTTTGCAGCTCCTCCAAATCGCGCAGGATGCTCTCCATCTGCACAATCAACTTTTCACTATCACCACTATTGGAAAACAGTAAACTCAACTAATAAGCGCCCGCAACTCAAAGGAAAAGATCGATACAGCACCCATTATGAGGAGAAACAGAGGTGAGATAGAAAGTTACGCAACTACCCCTCATCTTATCATTCTCTTACCGATGTATCGAAAAAACGATTTAATTCTCTAGTGAAATTACGACACTACCTAAGCAAACTCAGGCAACTCACCCTGACGGCCGCCTCGATTCTGATTTCCACCACTCTTCAGGGGACAGTCGATCGCAGAGTGACCACTGCGTTTGCAGTTATTGCAGATCATCGGAGCTGAGCACTCGCGGGAGAAGTGGCCCGGCTGGTGGCAGCGATAGCAGAGGTTGCTGTCGTCGCGATTGTCGCGATTCGTAGTACGCGGTCGGGCGCCACCGTAATCACCGCCGCCGCCGCCACCGCCGCCTCGGCCGCCGCGGAAACCGCCGGCGCCATAAGACGGTCGGCTGGCGCCGCCGTTCCTTTCCGGAGATCGACCGCCACCGCCGCCATTCTGTCGCGACTGGAAGCCGAAGGTCTGAAAGAGTGCTCCGTCGTCGCTCAGTAGACTCAGATGACTCTACTTTCATCACGAAAAAGGACTGACTGCGATTTGCTCTAAATATTAATCGAATGTATAATTCGAAAACAATACAAGAATATTATATAAGATAACAGTATTAAGTTCTAATATAAATCATAACAGTCAAAAGACAGCTTATACAATCATATTCTAATCGAATACTATCAATTAAACATGCTTTGTGTTACTTATAAAAATTTCAAAAGTGACAAGCATGTTAGGCTCCTGATTGAATACAGTTGATAAAGTTAAAGACCAACCTGTTGGGTCGGCTGAAGTCGATTAACCATCATTGTCGAAGGCGTCGACCGACTCGCAATCGATGCAAATGCACTGCCAGCTCGCTTTTCGATTCCTATCTAAATCGTAGACAACTTGCGATGAATACTCTCTGAACATCTCCATTTATATGTTCGCCTTCATCTGCGCTTGGTTTATATACACCATGCAAAATAAAGAGAAAATACTTTAGAAATCATGAAGAATCGTCAATTTAATTGTAATTTTTAAAATTTTTCTGCGCGGTCAACGCTTTGCGCACGGTTTGTATTTTTAATGAAAGCGACTCATAGTAAATGGTGCTCAACATATTCGAGTGCAGCCGTGTCACAATTATAATTCAACTGCAGTTTGCATTCGTGTCGAGCATAATCAACAGCTCGTACGTGATTTGTTTCTCTGATGCCGCTGCAGTGGAACGAACAGTCTCTCTGCTTATGATCGTGATCGCCACAACTGGTGCAAATCGCCGAAGACTCGTTTGATCGATGAAAAGCACCTGTAAATGATAAAATTATTATCAAAAGCAATATTCAGGATGAAAAATGTGCATTTACTAAATCGATCAACCATGCTTACAACGATCGAATACAAGAAAACTGTACCGAAGATCAACAGTACTCCTTGACTGTTACCTTTGCAAGGCGGCACAACGATAAGACGCAGCGCGCTCGAAGGTTTATTCATACGGTAATCACTTTGAAAAGAATTATTCATGGCCTGTTCGCGCTATTACGCCGTGGGAATTCGCACCCTACTATTTCTGTTTGTGTTTCCGACAAATTTGATGCACGGTTGACATTTGCTATTGAATCACGATAATTTATGGAAATGATTCAGTTTTGGTTCCAGTAGTAGCGAACAGAGCGCGAATATTCAAGCATATCACAAGCCGCAGTCGTTGTGCACCAGATCGTTAGGGTCGACGACGTGCGCGGGCAGGTTAGTGGCCCTCGACGACTCCCAGTCAAAGGGATCGGCGAAGTTGTACCGCTTGCGGGACATGACGGCGCACAGCTGACTACAGACGAAGGCATAGTTCGGTCGCATCATGTAGTCGAGCGTACGCAGATGGTCCAGAATCGGGTACATCTCAGCGGGGCGGTTCTTTAGCAGCCGCGAGTCGGGAGTGTTCTGCTTGATCTGCCGCATTTTCTCGCGGTCCATCTCCTTCGTCTAAGAAGAAAAGTTGTAACTGTTATCAGAGACCGCGCCGAGCTCGCTCACCTTCGACCAGGGGAGGCCGCCGGAGATCTCGACGAGCATGTACATCAGCGACCAGATGTCGTCGTGTCTGCCCTGCTCTTTCCGAAGAAGCGTGTTTGGCGAGCAGTAGCGGATCGTGCCGCGAAAGAGTACTTGTCCGTCGGGACGCGGCGGGCGGATGATCTGCTCGCCATTGGCGTCGCGCGTGACATAGGCGCGCGCGAGCCCGAAGTCGATCAGATGGACGAAGCGGCCGTCCGCGCCGTCGCCCAGTGCCATGGCGAAATTTGTCGGCTTGATGTCGCGGTGGACGAAGCCGACGTCGTGTAGCTGCTTGATGCCGAGCAGCGCTTGAATGCCGATGCGGACAGTGGTCGATTCGGATAGTGGACGACCGGCGCAGCGAATCTTCCACAAATGCTGCAGACTGGGTCCGAGCAGCGTCATCACCACGTAGCTGTAGGCCGATCGCTTGCCGGAATGGATCACATGAGGGACGAACATGCAGCTGCGCAACCGTTTCAGAACTTCCACTTCGAGCTTCAGCACGCTTCCGCCAGATACATCGTTCGCCTCAGCTTTCAGTGCGGCGCGTGTGTTCAAGCTCTGGTCGAACACTTCGTACACGGCACCGCAGCCGCCTTCGCCCACCTTACGTACAATGCAGAACCGCCCGTTGACCAGCTCGCCCTTTGGCAAGTTGACCAAGGTCCCCTCCCGCAGCGTGGCCATTCTCTCCATCTCTGTCTTCGTCGTTACACCACCGCCGCGCTCGGTGAAAAAATAAAAAATGATCACTTCTCGCGCATGTTACATAATAACATTTTAAAATTCAGTTTACAATTGCTTCGAGTTCAATCAATTCTAGGACACGTGCTCTTCGACCGCCAACTGAATAAAAATGAGATTGTCACCGCAATTGCATATTGCCAGCAGAAATCTTTTCACTTCATACAAAAAATATGTCTTCGGTTATAAATGCACCACAATTGAGCGAAAAAAGATGGTATGAAAACGATAACAATAATCATGATATAACGATCACAAACTGCTATTATTTGTTATTATCGTTGGATTTATCATGTTAACGGTCGCTTCATTATATACAATTTTCTCATGGTACAAAAAACAAGGCAGGCTTGAGAGAGCTGGTTCATACCCGTGCCATGGCTAGGATCAAAGAAACCGTGATCACAGACGGCGAATTCTTAGTTCCCCACGTGAGAAGGCGTCCGATACGAAATGAGCCAGACTAAAACCATCAACCGAAACAGGTCAGTCTCGTTGACTTCTAATACAATTATGCTTCCATAATTAATGATTATACGTAAATGACCGATGGTTAGAAGGATGAACCGGCCAGCTGCGTAAGCTGTGTGCAACCCCAAAAGGAGGTATCGTGTCTAGAAGCACGTTAAAGTTCGCACCCAGGCGCTCAGAGCCATGGCACAGGGCATTATACCATAAAAAGGAATTGAGCAAAAGGCGAATGACGATCTTATCATGGACACGCAGAAGAATCAATGTCGCAGGGTTTGTTGCCTGGCACTATGAACAGCCGATTAGACGTTATGCAGGCACACAGCCTGTAGCCGTCGACGGACGCACTGAGTGACGGCGAGCTGCTCAGTGGTAGATGGCGTGCCTCAGTCAGGTAGAAACCTCTTCCGCTTGTCAATCGTACACTGCCGTCCTTCTAAACATTGAATACAGTAAATGGTCTTTGATTTCAGCAATAACTCTAATGATATTATAGCTAATAACGTCATAATTTCCAAGATTTTCGACGACTTAATTAAGTATAATAAGCTTTTAGAAGGTTTCAGTGGCAGAAAATTTGAGCCTTAAGAGTCGCCCCGTTTGAAAACAAAACATCTTTGTTCCGCCAACAGATCAGTTGTTCCCTTTTAGTCTGAAATGCTAACGCTGTTTTTGCTCATACCGTAGTCGTCATGCGTATTCCGTTTTTCGCAGTCATATTAATTCTCTTCGCACTAAACTTGTTTCCTTGGTTGCCTCGGAAGCTCAGATCGGTGACTTGGAATAGCAGATGATCGTCGAGTGGAGCACGCACCTGAAGCGTTATTATTTTCAACTTGAAAAAGAGTTCATTGCTACTGGAATATTTCATTCAGTAGAGAGATGTGAACGACACTTGGTTGCAGCACGTGCTTACAACGCTGCACCGTCTCCAATTACGATTGCGCGTGTGGCGCATGTCGCAACATTGTCAACTTTGCTTTATCAAAATTGCATAGCGAGCATTTAAATTTTCTCCGTTTCAAAATTATTGGGCATAGAATTTTGAAGAAGTCAATTAGTTCGTGGGAGATAAGGACGGTTCTAACTATCCCTTGTCAAGACTAGGCTGCCACATACTTTGTTCGTGATTATTTGGTTGGTGGCTACTTGCTTGATGTTCTTGCCAAGCTCGACCAGTGGATGAAGCGCGCTGAACAATGGCCGGCGAGTGTTCAAATCGAGGACGAGAAAGTCATCGACGTTCTCAATCCGACAACGGCCTTCTTGCAGAATCAACTGCGCCGGTTTGCCCGATTGCGTCTTATTACTACTCAGAAGCACCTAAAGTAAGCAATAAGCAAGCTTTATCCAAGAATGAGAATATAACACAAAATACGCGTTCCACATTGGGATTGTAACCGCATCGCTTGTTTCGGCCCCAAGCATGCTACCACATGCGCCTAAGTAACGTTGTTCTATTTGCGCTAATTTTAGGAATGTTGTTAAGAGTGAACGAAGCAAATTCTATCCCGTGAATGTTAATAAGAATGCTTACAATAGTTTTTCGAGTGATTAATTATGACGTAACTAATTTTAGTGCTGTCCTGACACAATTTGATTTTGGTTGGAATTTAGTTTAAAATTTTGAAAGCAAATTCTCCATGTGGTTGGTATAATATCGCTTATTTACGAGTCCAATCGCCATGGAAATGTTGCAAAAAGAATGTATAGATATATTAATATATTTGAGCGTATAAAGCAAGAGAAGCTAAGCATGTTTTAGGCGTCAACCACGATGAAGCGGTGTGTGGTCCACAATATAGCAGGGTATAGAGTGGTGTAGGTTAATGGAAGAAAGTCGAATTCGCCGCCTTCGCAACGCTTGAAAGAAAGTTAAATTCGAGTCACGGCAAGCCGTACACGCCGTTGCATTGTTTGTTGTCAATTCTTTACTCTTTGCGAAGGAATGTTAATTCATCAAACTAACCCTAGATCCTTCGACGTTAAGATCGCGTTCTTTGTGACCGAAGATCGTGCCATGGTGAGTAATGACCGTTCCTAAGTCGACTTCGCTAGTGAACTGAACCACATGTTCAGACTCGCCCGTTTTCGGATCTTCATAGGTATGAAACTGCATAGACTCCATTCCTCGATGGTTCATTCGTAGAAACGCGATGATAAATATGTTGCACTGCAAAACAGATAGCGATGATCAAATTGATCAAATTGAGCGTGTCGTGCTTAAGCAAGGCCTTATTGCGAATGCTATGCGGGCAGTGTTAGAGAAGATATTTAGAGAGTGAGGGTAGTGTCAACTTGATAACAAAGGTTTTGAAATAATGGAATGTCCTGCTCGTGTAAAATGGATTGTACCAGACTGATGCAAACTGAGAGTTCCATCGGGCGCACCGATCTCTCCTCCCCATGACATAGGTCCAATAAAAGTCTAGAAACCTGAGACTTACGAAGAAAGCGAATAGTGCCAGGATCCACAAGATGCACAAACAGGCGATAACCGCCCAAAGCTTTTTCCCGCGCAAGCCAGTCTGTTGCAGCGACGACCTGGAGGCTGATACGTAGCCGGCGGAGTAGTCGGCCGTGTCGTCGTAGCCTCGTTGAGCGTAGTCGAGCCTCGTCGCCGGTCTAGCGTACGTCGGCCCGATTAAACCGGCCGATTCGGGCGTTAATTTCGTCGACATTTTGAAGCGCTGAAAAGGAAATCAACGACAAAATCAAACCAGTCGACCGTTGCATAATTAAAGACGGTACAGCAATGAAACTGGCAATCGATGTTTATCCTATTTTGACACGTTGCCTATTTTAACAATCGACATGATGTATTTTGGACGTTCGGTAGACTCATACGCCTAAAGTGATTTGTAAAAATATTTTGCCGAAAGGCATTAGATTGAAGGGCGCTCATAGTCTTTGGCCTACTATCACTTATCAATACTCGGCAACCTAATAAGGCCCAGGTTTAACTATATAATATTTTCCGGTCAGCTAAGTCAGCAGGCTAAAGGCGACAGAAAAAGTTAGGATCGGCGCGGGCTGAGCAATTACTTGCGAGCCGCCCGTGGAGCGGCGTACAGCATTTAGTATCGCGGGCCAGAGGTACGGCGGTTCACGGGCAACAGCTGTTCGAAGCGCTGATGTGAACTGCCGGTCCGAGTCGATCAGCGCGCTTCCATTGCCATCTGAACTCCGCCTCCCTCTTGTCCCTCTATTCTCTGCTGTTTCTTTTGCGACGGTCAAGAAGGCACGTGTCTTTGAGGATTACGTCATTGTGACAACTAATCGGCATGATTGTCTTAAAATGTACTTCATTTTATACCACCTTTACTCTAACGAGAATAAAAAGTATTACATAATTATCTTGTGCGATCAGATTCGATGTTCGTTGAAAATAATGAAAGTCTAATTTTCACGAGATATGTTTTCCGGTACATCTTGCTTGCACATGCAATGCTAATTATTACTGAAACCATTGAAAATAGGCTTTATTTTTTAACTATTGGTCAAAGAATCTCCTGTTATTACCTAGCTGTTTCAGCGCAGTAGTATGCAATGCCTGACGGCCGTGTGAAATAAACAGACAACTGAACGCCGATCAATCTTATCTCTATGCCACATATATATGCACATCATTAGACGCGCAAACGTGCACTGTTGCCGCACATCACAGCATAAAATGTTCAACAGCTATGTTGATTTTGTTCTGTACAACGTAGTAGGATTTCTTTTTGCACTGCTGGTATGGAATTGGCTACCAAAGGTGCGATCTGCCGAAGGCTCTTCCTATAACGTTCATTCTCCTATTGATTTAAATAATTTAACAGCTTATTGCAAAGGACCTCTTCATGTGTATTTAATATTAGCCAATAGTGGACAGAACAAAAACGTTCATAATAAGCATCAGCTAGTCAACGCTTATTGCCTCTCATGATAACTTTTGAACCTTGTTTATTGAATACTTTGTTGAAGAACTGTTGATGATTGTTTTGGTCTAGTTTAGCCAAAGCCTTACGACTATACGACGATTCCTGGTCACAAATTAAACGTTGATAGCGACGAGCTGCCAAACATTTCACCGCAGCCGGGAACAAGTGTGACAACATTATCGTCAACGGAAGGCAATTTGGACGTAATACAAAAACATCAGTCATTCAGAGCATTCCATCTCAATCTTCACTTGACATTCGGACCGCTGGCTTCGTTCTACTGGGGACCGCGATATGTCATCTCCGTCGGCAGCATCGAAATTTTGAAACAGTTGCAGTCGTATGAAGACAGCTTACGTACGCGAGTTTGCACAGTAGTTAAAGAAATGAGGATTTTTAATCGAAGTTTGATCAATTGTACCCCAACTGAACTAGTGTCCAATTAATAGAGTGAAATAATTCATTTTCGGAAGACCCAATGCAATCATTAAAATCTGCCGAATCATGCTGCATTACTTTCACTAATCATACTAATTAACTTGTTTATTTCGAAATAAATTAGACAGGATGTATGAAAATTGCTAAGCTAATGAATTAATTTGCTACATTTCAGTCGCAATACCCGCGTTGGCCATTTCCAATATCCTTCTTGGAGATAGTGCGTGTTGGACGCATCGCCATTGGAAAAGTGTTCAGTCACGTGCGACTATTGCTAATCCGCACTTCATCAATGAAAATGATCACACGACTGAAAATGCTTCACGACGATTGCTTACCGTTTACGGTGTAGACGAAGACAAGGTTGCTGTGACGACCGTTGAAACCCTAGTGGAACAGGTACGGCAAGCTAGGGATACTGCAGAAAGAGCCCGAAAAGGCTCCTTCCCTTCCATCACAATATATGTGCCGCCTTTCTCAAACTTGCGAAAATAACTAGAAGAATGTCTCATTTGCACGTACAATTAGAATTTCAGAGTAGCTCTCATAATGTTCCCTGAATCTGTATTTGGCTATTTTGTGGCACAAACAGCTCACTTTATAGCTTTCCGAGCAAACCCAGGAGCGCGCACTCATAGATGGGCCCTTTGGTATGAAGAACGAAGAGAAGATAGGTTCGATACTTGATAGTTTGATACGCCTGATCCCCTCAGTTGATGGTTGTGAAATCATGTGTGACCTTACATCAGCAATAATAGCGCAAGAAGCGCAACGACCAAATAAATCCGACCAAAGCAACACGTAAGTGACTTTTATGGATTTTTAGGATTCAAGCAAGTTAATCTTTATAGATCTTTTTCCCGATTTCTCAATGCCCTTCAACGACCTCTTGTAATCGCCTTTGATAAAGAAATTGATATAGATGGTCATCCTGTTCCAGCAAATGTGAGTCTATAGACTTGACAAAAATAGAAGCAAAGTAAACAGTTTCCTTTCTAGATTCCTATACTTTTGTGCATGGAGGATCTTATTGGCGATTTTTTGCATACAACGAATCAGTGTGCCGAAAGCGAGATGAGGAAATTGATTGAGGAATGTTTTAGCTGGATTCCTGGCCTGCACTGTCTAGTGAAATGAAACTGCCAATTCAATCTGCGATATTGAATGTGATACTCGCAACGAAGCAACTCAATAAACGCATTAACAAACATGTACTTCATTGTGAGTGTTAACCGTTTTAAGGCATTGCCATCGTATTTTAGGCGACCGCTTCAAAGAAAGCCGCTTTAGTGGCAAGCCTTCGGTAGTTCTTGGTTCCAAAGCGATTTGAGCTCGATCGTAATCTTGTGACCGCCCAAGGCATATTAGCTTTTTTGGACACTTTTCGATTGAAGTGTGCATTTTGTACTTAAATTAGTAGCCCGAGCTCTCAGTGAGAGGAGAGCGACGAAAGAATGGGGTCGATCGAAGAGGATGGGCTAAGGGGCGAAGCGAATTCATCAGGGGAGTCGCTCGAAGCGCTCTCCAAGGAACAGCAAGGACGTCTTCAACTGACGGGAAAATTTAAGAAAGAAGCCATAGCACTTCTGCTTAGCGCTGCACAGGAAGGCCGGACACAGCGAGAATTCGAACAGGACTACTTGTATGTTAATGCGAATGTAACACACATCAGTATTATCGCGAATAAAATTCTCGACGTGAGATAATGACGCAATTTGATAAATGAAACAGGAGAAAGTTTGTTTAGCAATTGCCAGCTTGTATTCAGCGAATAAGGGAAGAAATGAAGTCTAGCCGTTAATGTTCTGAAGTAATAAATATTGCCGATGAGACGATAATGGCATTCTTGCAGCGACCTCACGGGCAAGTGCATTCCCTGCAAAGAGCTCGGCTACGACAGTGTCAAACAACTGATCAACGGCTGTTCGGACGCCATTGAGATTAGATTCATCGACCACTTGCACGCGCCCCGTCTCTACCCTATCATCCCATCAGAAGTGTCGCATTTGGCTCACTTGATTCAACAGCAGAGGCCGAATCATATCAATCGCATCGGTGGAGCTCCTTCCCTCAGCTATATGCGAAGCAAGGTGCGATAACAACTGGTCTTGTAGAATACTGTTTAAACTGATCTCCACTGATTCAAAACTACAATCGTACTAATAGTTCTCTTTTAGCCTTCTATTTAGTGAACCAAAAATGGCTCCAAGTCATAAAACAAGTATACCTAATAAATACGTTCGTTATAATGTAGACTTATTTAATTAGCCTTAAGATCGATGATTGTAGGTATTCGTGAATATTTCGGCAATTATAAATGGAAATGGTGACTACAGCTTGTTGGCTCTATCAAAGCTCGAGGAGGAATACAATCGACGCTACGAAGAAAATTTGGAGGTACTTTATATTCTTTGCTGCGATCATTGGGTCACTTATAGTGATTTCGTCTCATAAGATTATTATTATTATCGATGTTCAATTGGGGTTAATTTCGTGCGGTTTCATTTCAAAGTGTATGGGGGATTAAAATATCCAGGATTCTCCGAGTTGCAGAGTTTCGTTGTCCCCCAAATCCAACCCTAGCATCAATATCCATAATTGAAACGTTTAAAGAGCTAGTTTAATATCGATTTAAGTATTTCAGTCGAGCGTGCAGCGATTGTTCGGTTGCACTCTCGTCGAATACCTCAAAGAAGACATGAAGTGCAACGTGGAATTGTTCGAGCGGGGCAATCGGATATATGTGCAGAAGAAAAGAGAGATAGAACATTGGGATACGGCAGCATGGCAGCTCCGTCAGGAACCGCCTGACGCGCTTGTACGGGACACTCCCCCGCCGCCGCCGCCTGTCTCTTTGCAGCAACACTGGAGAATGGCACCTCCTCCCTACTTCATCTCTCAGAATATGATGCCAATGCGAATACCTACAAATATTTTCCTACGACCGACTACCGCTATGAACTATCCCTACCCTTATCCCAATCCCAATTCTTATCCCAATCCTTATTCCTATACCTATCCATATCCCAATCTTTATCCCAATCCTCATCCTCATCCAATTCCGTGTAAGTTTCTTTTATCTTTGTTTTAATATGAACTAAAAGTGGAGGGTGATACGCGCCATTCTTACCTGAATATAAGGGTGTTAATATGTATTTTGGTTCCATGTTGAGTATGATATCGCTGCCTAAGTCCATTACAACCTCGCATTTTGCACGAACTGTCATTAGTGGAAAGATAAATAGCGAAGAAGGCCTTGAACAGCATTCGCAACTTGAAATCAAAATACATTGGTATATTTCAGTGAACATGTGCTCGTTCGGTAACCAGACTATGAATCATCCATGGACGCAGAACGTCATGGTGCGGCCTTTGTTGATGCCACCAATGTCCTCCAGTCCACCCAGCCTGGCTGCGTCCTGCGCAATGTCGGCGCCGTTTACTTCCAACACCGCGAATGCACTCGCCGCTCCAATGAGAACGATGACTCTCACTGATGAGAATGAGCGGCCGCGGGCAATGGTTGGAGAAGAGCATCCACTGACAGTGGTTGAAGAACAGCAACCATTGACAGTAGTTGAAGATCAGCAGCCGGCCGCGACTCTACAGCAATCGTTGACGGCGGTCACAGAGTAAGTCACTGTATTATTGAAGCATTTTTGCAGCCTTAGATATTCTCATGACAGAATCTTATTGTTTGTCAAGTCTTGAGCATCAACCTAGAGTATACTCGAGGTACATATGTTCGTCGTCTTGAGAGCACTGAAGCGTATTATAGCATCAAGTTAGCCTACGCTATATCGTTGTGGAACCAGAATTTCATGTCAAAAAAGCTAGAAGGACGAGTTAGGCATTGTCACTAGATAAACTTTCCGTTTGTCGTTTGCAGGATCAGAAGTTCTATTCACAAGGAAATTACGGTGTGTACATTGTACTGAAGTAAATAGCCTTGCAAAATTTATCTTTACTCACGCGGCTGACAACTATCGCATCGCTAGTGAGGTGATAAGCAGTTTTTGCGATGTACAGCTTGTGCACAAGATGAATGCGTTAACGTCCGTTTTTGTTGTCTTTATCAGACTAGCCTGAAACATGAGAAGCGTACAGTGCGAAAAGGTCTAAAGTCGCTTTTATAAGCTACAATTTGCGAACGTAGTCTCTTCGTAGTAAATAGTTTTTTTGAAAGATTGCAAAATGATTCGACTTCGTTGAAGTTGACACTCCGTCATCTGAGAATGTTTTGCAGGTCGGCGGTTCCTTTCAATAATGAGCTGATTGCGGAAGGCGAGACGAACGAGAACGCGACGAACGAGGATGTGTCGAAAGGAGACGTGACGAACGAGAGCGAGCAAGACTTTTGGACGCCACCATTATCTTTCAACGAAGCTTCCATGTCGGCGACGATGAGCGCCGTCGACGACTGGTCGCGCGACGAAATCGACGCCGACGAGAGCGTGGAGCAGCTCCGACTGCACCTTCTGAACAACTTCCCCTACGCTAACGAGCTGATGATCATGCTGATGCGCATCTTCCGTCAGGCGTCCGTCGATGGCATCCTTTTCAGCGAATTCGACAATAGCTGTCGTGTAAGTAGTGGCCTTTTATTGCTTGCTCAGTTATAAATCCAGGTTTTGTGTGTATAGTTTTGATTAACTTGTCATTCTTGTACTTTGCGTATTAGACTATGGCCAAGGTCTAATAATTAAATGTGTGGCGCAGCAACGATTCTCCCTTTAGCTGAGGCGTTTGCGAGCAAAGCGAAACGTTCGTTAAATGGTCCGTTTAAAAATTTTTGCGCACCATCTATTTTCTGTCTTAATTAAGAATTAAAGCCACGCGCGTGTGCGTTTGTCTGCTCGCGATGATAGCGTAATCAAGGGGTGCAAAATGAGATGAATGACATTTGTTTAATTGCGCACTTTTCAAAATAATCATTGCATAATTGCATTGAAAGTCGTTGATCTGTTCCTCTATAAGCTATTTCAGGGAGTATTGGGCTTTCCGCTGCCGTACAGCCAGTACGACATGTGGGGCCCGTCGGACCTAGTGGACAACGAGCTGATAGTTGTGGAACGGACAGCGGAGGCGCCGATCGACGACGGATTCAACTCGGTGGCGGTGTTGCGCATCTTCCCCGGTCGGGTGCTGCTGCGGCACCAGTCGCACACGTCGGTCTACCTTCCCACCGGCCTGCCCACCGACATGTATCGCCTTCTTCGCGCCCAAGACGCTCCGATCGTCATCGAGCAGTTGGAAGACTTGCTCAAAGTCGGTGCTTTTATTCGTCCACTGCCATTGTCGGGATTAATTGAAGAAAAGCGTCATTATTAAGGAATGAGTGTTAAAGAAGGGGCCTGCAAAAACTGCTCTATCAAAGTATCATGGCGTGGAATAGAACAAGCGCGAATGGCTACATAGACATAAAGGGAAATATAGAATGTGTTCTCTTGTGCTGTGTTTGACACTCTTCTCTGAACATAATGATGCAGCTGATGCTATTTCTCTGCGTTAATACGTGTGTGGATTTTTCAGGATGCCGCTCTGGATCCTCGAAGCGTGCGCCGGGAAATCATCCGCGCCACGATCGCCAATCCACGCCTATTCTCCTGCTTCGTCTCCAACCTCGGCGAAGGCGGTACGCTACGAGCTCTGTTTCTGTGTTGAATAATCGTCAAATTGGTCGAGTAGCAACCTTTGATGGATCTCGTTAAATTGCGCTGCGCCTTTCAAAGATTCCTTCAATCTGTCGAAGCGGTCACTCTGATAACTGTGACCATTTTCTGCTTAAGACGCCAGACATACTATTTTCCCTTTGCGGGCGATGCATCACTTTCAATGAGGCTACCTCTTTGTGAGGAGAAACTACTTAATTTTCTCTGCGCATGCTACATTTAGAGTACTACTATTATTTTGCTTTTTATTTCAGTGCTCCGTCATCGTTTGTATATCCGTTTGAACGATGAATTGAAAGAAGACGACGTAGTGCTGCTCAGTACACACTTCTGAGCACCATCTCGCTAGTTCAATCGCCAAATACGAGGTCACCGATGTTCGCGTGTGCACCACGTTGTGATCTGACTCGAAAAGAGCTTTTTTTTGTTGCCAAAATGACCAAACCGATGCCACTTATTCAGTTGCTCAACGATGCGTCTTATGAAAATTGAGTGCCTTGATGTTTACTGTTTACGAC
>NIUQ01003794.1:0-15968 GCA_002796945.1 Plectus sambesii
TTAATCATTGAATATTATGCTAAAATAATGGCAGATTTAAGTAAAGCACCATCATTAGCATCATTCCACCCATTAGCTGAGATTTGAGGGCCATCCGTACTGCGGCTATCGACAATGTTCCGATTGGTGCACCGTAATAAGTCATTACCGAGGGTCGAAACAATATACAGTATTCAGGAAAATTTGATTGCGCGCATTGAGACCTGACGAATTATGCGCCTGATTGAAATCTCAACAGTTGAGAATTGAGAATTGATTTCTCAACTGCCCTAAAATGTTTATGAAACTGTGAATTGAGGAATTGTAATCTCAATTCGCAATTCGCAATTCTCAATTCTCAATTCTCAATAGTTTTATGAAATTGGCCCCAGATGAACTGACCTACCAGAGAGAAAGACAATTTGGCGCGGTTCGCCTTTCTTAATTGCCTATATTAGACAGTTACGGCGAGAGAGAGAGAGAGGAAAAAAGTGGCTAATTAGCTGGCTGTCGCTATGGCAGGTGTTGTAAACATGTCAAAGATAGTACTCGGGACCGACCTAATGTGACGCTATGGCCGGTTCGGGGACAAGGTACCCCCCACGTGACCAAATCGGTCACAGAGCAGCCTTGTAGCAGCTTGGTCTTGACACGATCGTGGGTTAAGCAGCATGATATGTGACGCCTCTGCAGCCGGTTTGGTCACGTGGGGGGGGGGGGGTACCTTGTCCAAACACGCTATGGCCAATGTGACGCTATGGCCGATTACTTGCCTGTACAAAACATAGTACACTTTTTCGGGACCGGGGAAAAGTGTCGCTATGGCTGATGTGTCGCTATGGACGATGTTGACTGTATGTAGTCATAAAATGCCTCTGCAATGCAAACAGCAGTATTTTCTGTCTTTTGCACAGTCAGCATGGGCGTTGTCGGCGCTAGAAGATAAGGAAGTTATGCTAATCAGCATGTGCTTGCTCAGCATGCTCAATAACGCCCATATAACACAAGGTGTTCCATAGTTACGAATGGTTATTGTTCTGGAGTTACTTTGCTCATCGATTGTTGATTGCCTCAAATTCATAGGATTGAGCTGGAATTTTCAACACTTAGTTTACAGCAGCTCCATTCTGCTAATAAGAAATTTGTCTAATTTGGACAATTAGTAGCTGAGATATAGCTATTTCATATATCCCACTTATTTTAGAACCATTTCTCTTCTGAGCTGCCGTCATGCGCTGTGCATGAGAACGCTTTTCGTTTTCTTCTTTTGCGTTACATACATTTTTTACTGTTGTTATTCGTAGGTTCGAAACTCGACTGCTTTTTGCAAATACGTGAATAGCAGTAAACTTTTTATAAACAACCACCTTTGGCTATCAAGTGGTAAGCCGCGATTCGCGCTTGCTGCCGCGCTCCCTTATTCTAGCTCCAGCAGGGACCGGTTTCTCAAAACTCTGGGTATGGCCTACTCAAGGGTTGCGGCTGGGAAGGTTCCTGAGCCGTGTATCGCCTGGCGGAAATGCCCGAGTTTCTCGTACACTCAGGTTATACCGGACTCTAGCTGCAATAACCCGTCAGCGCAAACGCGCTTTTTGAATTGACAGTTAAAATTAATGCAATTATTACTCCCAAATAAGTTGAACAAGGGGAATTTTGTTGAAGATTTAATTAGTGAACAATCAAATTTACTTATTTTGTACTATTGTTTCTCATTTTATATCGTTTTGAGTTAGTTAAGTGACAAAATAATTGTGACGATGGATGTTGCACTCTTAACTATGAGTTTTGTGATAATAAAATGGTTATATAGGGTATTCAACGAAATGATAGCGATTTGTTCTTTTGAGTGACTCTGTGTAAATTGAACGGATTTTGATAATTTTGGTTTTTTTACAATCGCCGCGCTCTAAGAATTGTTTTTCGCATAAAAAATTTATGATCCATAATCAAGCAGGTACCCCTAAGTTTAGGGGTGATTTTTAACAATTTTGGTTTTACGTCATTCAAAGCTGAAAGCAGTCCCCAAAAAACCATTTCAGCCGGTTTTTGGTGTATAGGTACCTCTCAAATTAGGCGTACCTCCTTGAATATGGGTTATATATGCTTTTATGCAAAAATAATTCTTTAAGTGCAGGGATTGTAAAATACCCATAATTATCAAAATGCGTTCATTATATGCAAAGTTATTCAAAAAATAAATCGTTAGCATGTCTTTAAACATCCTCTCCTTAATTAGTCAATTAAAATCATTTTCTCAATTACAACAAGAAATTCAACAAAACACTGCCAAAGCATTAAAAACATCATAGAATTCATTAAAAACATTTATTTTCGTCAAAAAATCTTACCATCTTTAAAATTCACTTTCTGACCACTGCTACCACAGCTCCAAGTCAGGATGGCTCCCAGCCTCCATGAGCCTTCCCAGGGACGCTGTATTCAGCGCAAAAATGTTTTGAGAAACCTCAGTACAGAGTACACTTACCCCAGGTGCACCCTGCGTCTTCCCGGCGCTTTGAGAAACCAACCCCAGCTTACTTCTTGTGGGTTTTATCAAAAACCGGGTCAAACGAAATGGCATTCTCACCAATCTCAACGATATGAAACAACGAAACACTGATGTAATCTCATCTGTGACGCCTCATGTGCTTTTGAAAACCAGAGGGAATGTTTGGCATTGTTTATTGCCCAAATGGAATACAGTTTGCCCCTCTAAAGCAGTCTTTATAATCTACAGGGTGGGTCAAAAAAAAATATAGTGAGGTTTTTTAAAGGAAGACAGCGAGCCACCTCCAACGACCTACCATGGAGTATAGCCCTGGGGTAGGCCTTCATTTTGTGGAGGAGCGCGGGAACTGCTACCTCAACATGTACCTGACACAGGCAAAAAAGTCGCGTAACTACTTTCCAGAAATTTCACTTTTTTTGTTCCCTGAATTGGGGAATGTGCGCACAGCGGTCGGAACCTGTTGAAAAATGATCTCCAGTCAAAGACGCATCGATTGGTATCCTGAAGTCTCCAGATACACTCAAGGTAACTTTGTGGCAGGACCCTACATGTTGACTCCATTGATGGGATGTGGCAAACCGACATTTTTCGTTTCGCATGATATTTATGGGCAAATAGAGTAAAATGATTGCATTCTCGTCAACATTATCAGAGTTTTACTGGAAAACAAAAACCAAACAAAACCAACATTTGGTGCTGAGAGCAGTTATTGTGACCAACTTTTTCAGTAAAAATTGGATAATATTGATGAATATGCAATCATTAAGCACTATTTACCCAAAAATGTTATGTAATACAAGAAAAACGTTCAAAAAATTCAGAAAAAGAGCAAAAAAACGAAAAATATCGATTTGCCCCCCCCCCCATCAATGAAGTCAACATGTTGGGTCCCACCACAAAGTTACCTTGAGTGTATCTGGAGACTTCAGGATACCAATCGATGCGTCTTTGACTGGAGATCATTTTTCAACAGGTTCTGGCCACTCACTGTGCACACATTCCCCACTTCAGGGAACAAGAAAAGTGAAATTTCCAGAAAGTGGTTATGTGACTTTTTTGCCTGTGTCAGGTACACGTTGAGGTAGCAGTTCCCGCGCTCCTCCACAAAATGAAGGCCCACCCCAGGGCTATCCTTTGTGGTAGGTCGTTGGAGGTGGCTCGCTGTCTTCCTTTAAAAAAAACCTTACTATCCTTTTTTTTGACCCACCCTGTATTTCATCTTTTGGTTGCAGTAAAAATGATTCCTCTCTGCAGGTTTAAAAAGCGCAAGGAAACAAAGTGGAAAGCATTCTGATACGTCGCGCATAACAGCTGCTCTTAAGGTAAATGTCTTAAAAGAAAAATTTTTAGAATGACTATATCTCTGCTACTAATTGCCCAAATTATATGATCTATTTTACGAAATGGGGCTGTTCATACAGGGTGTCCCAAAAAAAATGCACTTGACTCTCCTGTCTCAGAGAGGTAACGCCTAAAGACAAAACTTGGACCAGAGATGTCCCCTTGGGCGAGCTTGAAGTAGGTGGAGTTTCAGCGAGAAAGTTGCTGTGGGACCCAAGTAGCTCTTAAAAACATGTTCCAAATTGCCTTACACTTGGGGCCCTGTTTGAGACCCTATAACTCTTTGTTCAAGAAGGTTTTCGCCAAGTTCTTGCTGTCTTCCAATAGCGGAGTTCTAGCCAAACGTTTTGCAAAATCAAATTCAAAAATTCATCAAGAGCTGAAAAAAATGGCATGGGTTGAGTGATTTGAATGAAGAATGTCATGGTAAAATGCTCATTGAAAAAAGCATTATGGAACCCAGCAAAGTGTCCAAAATTGGGAAAGTGGATACTTTTCTGAAAGCTCAACTTCAGAGCTACAACCTGCAATAAAAATTAACTCTATTCGAGACTGAAATTTTTAACCTTGAGACCACCCACAGTGCAAAAATTTGCGAAAATTGAATTTTACTCATGAAATTATTTCTTTCTATGTTTGCTGAGCAAAAACAGTAAAATGCACAGTAAAAAACTTGAAACTAAGTTTGAAATGACTTGGGAATTGAACTTGTGTGTAGTCACATGACATGCCTGATGTCATCAATTTTGGGGATATCAATAATCATTTAGAAATCCATGAGAAAGGTTTTCTTTGTCTTTTTTTGTTGTTTGCACTTGTTGAACATCGAAAGAAATTCTTTTCATGAGTAAAATTCAATATTCGCATATTTTGCCCAGTGGGTTGGTTTCAAGGTCAAAAATTCCAGTCTTGAACCAGGCTAATTTATAGTGCAGGTTGTAGTCCTGGAGTTGAACTTTCAGAAAAGTACCCAATTTCCCAATATTGGATACTTCTGATAGATTTCGCAATGCTTGATTCAATGAGCATTTCACCATGCCATTCTCCATTCAGACCATTCAATGCATGCCATTTTTCAGTTCTTAATGAATTTTTAGGTTTCTTTTTGTAAAACGCTTAGCTTGAACTCCCCTATTGGAAGGACACAAAAACTTGGCAAAAACACTTCTTGAAAAAAAACTACAGGATCACAAACAAGGTCCCAAGTATAAGGCGATTTGGATCATGTTTTGAAAAGCCACTTGGGCCCATAGCAACTTTCTGGCTGAAACTCCACTGACTTCAAACTCGCCTCCAAGGACATCTTTGATCCAAGTTTTGTCATAGGGCATTACCTCTTCGAGTCATGAGAGTCAAACATATATTTTTTGGAACATCATCATCTTAGCGTTCTATCCTGTTCAGATCACATCATATCACAGGGTCTGCTTTCTGGGTCTTTTTCCTCCACAGCTCCCAGTCATGCGTGTCTCCTGGTGTTGCTCCTACTGCTCTCAGGTCCTCTGCCACTGTATTGCTCCATCATTTCTTTGGCCGTCCTCTTGGTCGTCTACCTTCTACCTTGATCTTCTGAGTGACGTTTCTGATGTAGTTCTCTGGCCTGCATGTCACATGACCAAACCACCATATTGGTCCTTCTTGCATCTTGTCTGTGATTTCTGCCATGCCAACCATCCTTCTTACCACCTCGTTTTGCACCCTGTCCAGTCTTGTGAGCCCGCACATCCAGCATAGCATCCTCATTTCTGTCGTCTTCATCCGCTGTTCATCCTTCTTGGTCGTTGCCCAGCATTCACAGCCATAGAGTAGAGCTGGGCGAACTACTGAGCGGTACACCTTTCCCTTGAGCCATCGTGGCATTCTGGGATCGCAGAGGACCCCGGATGTTGCTCGCCATTTCAGCCATCCACTTGCCGTTCTTGCTTTGACATCCTCTTCTGCTCCTCCCTCTCTGGCTATCACTGACCCCAGGTACTTGAACCTGCTGGTCTGTGAGACTTGCTGACCATCCACGCTCAGGTTTTTGTCCCTGTTCCCTGACTTGTCTGTAGCTGCCATGTACTCAGTCTTCTTGAGGTAGAGGCGCAGCCCGTTCTTCTCCAGCCTTGTCTTCCACTCCGATACGCGCTCTTCCAGTTCTTCCCGGGTCTTTGCACATATGGCAACATTGTCTGCGTACAGCATCGTCCATGGCGCTTCACTGGGCAGGCCTTCACACACAGCGTCAAGCACGAGGATGAAGAGTAGCGGGCTGAGTGCCGATCCTTGGTGGACCCCGACGGCCACCGGGAATGCTGCTGTCTGTCCACATGGTGTTCTGACTGTTGTCTCAGCGGCCGCGTACATGTCTTGGATGATTCTGATGTAGGCTTCAGGGACGTTCTTCTTGCGCAGGGCCCACCAGATGAGTTTCCGGGGCACTCTGTCATACGCCTTCTCCATGTCGAGGAACGTGAGGTGTAGCTGCTGTTTCTTCTCTCGGAACTTCTCTGTCAGGATTCTCAGTGCGAAGATTGCATCTGTTGTTGATCTGCCTGGCATGAATCCAAACTGGTTGGCTGCGATCTCTGTGATGTCCCGGAGGCGGGCGTTGATGATCCATTCGAACAGCTTCATGGTGTGTGGTAGTAGCTTGATCCCCCGGTAGTTCTCGCAGGCCTGCACGTTGCCTTTCTGGTTGTAGATGGGGACGATTTCGCTCCTTCTCCAGGCATCGGGCATCTTGCCCTGCTTCAGGATCTCGTTGAAGTAGGCAGTGAGCCACTTGATGGCGACTTGGCCGCATGCCTTCCAGGCTTCCACTGGGATTTCGTCTGGTCCTGGCGCCTTGCTGGTGTGCATTTTCTTGAGTGCTTTCTCCACCTCTTCTTCTCTGATGAGTGGGATCGGGCCGGCAGTTGGTAGTACTGGTGGGCACTGGGCTCTTTTGTTCTTGGCATTCAGGAGACTGCTGAAGTACTCGCTCCAGCGTTCTTTGACTTCTTTGTTGTCCTGGAGTGGCTTGCCGTTGCAGTCCTTGATGGTCTTGACTATGGTGATGTCCTCTGTGGCTCTCTTTCTTGCACGCGCTATCCTGTAGATGGCAGCTGCTCCTTCCTGTGTGTTCAGCTGCTTGTACAGGTTGTTGCAGGCTTTGTGTCTTGCTTTTGCGACTGCAGCTTTAGTGTTGGTCTTGGCTGCTCTATAGGCTCTGTAGTTGTCATCCAATCGCGATCTTTGCCACTCCTTATATGCCACCTTCTTCTGTCGTACTGTGTCCCAGATCTCCTCACTCCACCACCAGCTCTCTTTGTTGGGCTTCTTTCCTCCCTTGGTAGTGCCAAGTAGGGTGGTAGCATGTGTAGTGATGGTCTGGGCCATCTCTGCCCATATGCCATTGACAGGGCCTGCAGGGTCAGTGAGGTTGCTTGTGATCAGGCAGGCGAGCTCAGACTTGTATCCAGGGGTCTTTAGGGTCCTCCACTTGATCTGGCTTGCTTCCATCAATCTTGTGGGTTTCATGGGTGCACGCAGCTTGAGGCAGATGACAAGTAGTTGGTGTTGTGGCATGATGGCTTCTCCTGGGATAACCTTGGCATTGGTCACAAGTGAGAGCTGAGTGTGTCTCACTAGGCAGAAGTCAATCTGGGTCTTGATTCCGCTGCTGCTGTATGTCGCAAGGTGCTCATCCTTCTTCTTGAAGTAGGTGTTGGTGATTGCCATGTCATAAGCGAGGGTGAAAGCCAGCACATCTTCTCCTTCCTGGTTGTGGTTGCCGATGGCGTATCCACTGTGGATATGCTCATAGCCAGTTCTTGCCGTGCCCAGGTGCTCAATCAGATCTCCCAGGACCAGTACTTGTTCTTCTGCTGAGATTTGCTGCATTGCACCATTGAGAAGTTGCCAGAAGTCCACCTTGTCCTCTAAAGAGCAGCCAGCTTGTCGTACATATGCACTGACAATGTTGACCAGGGCCTCTTTCATATCCAGCTTTACCAGCTTCATTTGGTTGCTGATTCACTGCACATCTACCACCTTGTCCTTGAGCTCTTTGCAGATGACAACACCCACTCCATTTTGGCCCAATGGACCACCATTGTAGAGTAGGTTGTACCCATCACCAAGTTCCTTGGCCTTTGCTCCCTTCCATTGCGTCTCTTGCAGGCTGGCCATGTGCACTCTCCTCCTCCTTAGTAGATTGGCCAGTTCTCTTCCTCTTCCCATCAAAGTTCCAATGCTCAGAGTGGCAACTCTGAAGGCTTGCTTCTTTAACCGCGCGCGCCTATTGCGCGGTAGCCCTTGCTGACTTGACACACCACTTGGGTGGGGGCAGTATGCGTCACTTCCAGGGGACACTCTAACTTGAGCTGTGGTTGATACTTGATCCATCATACTTCACAACTTGGTGTCCCTCCCTGGTCAGCGGTCACATGCCGAACACCCGGGGGTTCCACTGCTGGGTGATGAACCCTGGTCTTGGTGTATGGGAGTCAGAACTTCTACCCATTTGGCCACAACGAAACTATATATATATTTTTTTTTTGGAACACCTTGTAAAAAGAATGCTCTGTTTAGACCCTTATATCTGAAAAAAGCAACATTTGAAAAGGTTGGCTAAAGAAAAGCTTTCTAAAATTTGTATGTGCATAGAGCTAGAAAACCATTGGACAAAATATGCAATCGTTGGATAAATTTACAAAATTATTGGATGTATACATAAAATCATTGAATGACTTTGCAAAATAGTTGGACTAATTAACGCGATATCTATATTATCACTGAAAAGAAGTTATAAGTTTTATAACATAAGATCACACAAAGGGATACCTTCCAGTCTTCTTCTTGTTTTCTTTTTTGCTGAAATATGCTCAGGGAATATGGCCAACATTCTATTCTTTAGGATTGTTTAAAAGGATTCAATCTTCGAGAAGTGACTAGAATGGACGCTGAAGTAAGTTAAAAAGGATACAGTTGACTCTCAACATAACGCCACCCCTCGGGACCGACCCCAGGTGGCGTTATATTGAGAGTGGCGTTATATCGAGTTGGCGTTATACTAAGAGTTTTTGGGTCAAAAATCCCACAATGTGGCGTTATATTGAGGTTTTTACCAAATACAAGCACATTTGAAGATAATAACGAATCAAATGCAACGATTTTACTTTAATTCAGCTTTGCCTCTTTGGAATGCTCATTAATAAACTGAAATAAGCAGACTGTCGCGAAAGCGATCAATCCTTATCCTTAATACGATGACCGACTTAGGGCTTATCTATAATCTGCGCGCTACTATAATGATTAATCATCCGTTGTCCAATTGCTCGCGATACCACGCACGCTCATTATTCATGCATCGCTATCAATCTCTCCTTAGAGCCCGAATTTATAATGAGGCCAAGCCGCCCAATCTGGCCGCATATACGCAAGCGATGGGGCTGTCTTGTTTACCAACCGAATAAACCAGTCGCTTACTCTAAACCTCCAATTACTCTCTCTCTCTACAATCTTGTACTATTTATCCTTGTACTCATACCTATCTGACTATAATTGCAATAAACCATATAATTGAACCACTGAACCACCTATAAATCCCGCTGCACACCAGAGGAAATTTTGCTTTCACAACACAGACAAAGAAATATCCGAGACATACAAAGAGTTTCTAAACACTAAAGCGGCCGTTACATAGCTGCAACCATTTTTACAATATGTAGCATAAAGAGCGCGACAAACTTCATTGTCCTCCATGAATTTCATTTATTCAAAGTTCAGATATTCAAAAATACTGTAACATTTCAATACTTCGCGCAAAGACTAAAGTAACCTTCAAAAAAATTGCAAGGGTGTCTGCAGTGTGCAGCTTGCGATCGAAACAACCCGATCGCAAGCTGCACGCCGTAAGCAAAATTGCAAGCGTTGGAGCAATGTAACGACCCGTTGTGTCAAAAATTCTTGACGCGAGCCGCACGCTGCAGCTATGTAACGGCCACTTAAACACAAGAAAGACGAGAAACAAAAAGGTGCAGACTGATTTCTACTTCTGCTTCGATTGCAATATTAAAATGATTTCGTGTTGGAATTTGTGAGCTAATTTAAAATTTTAACTCAACTAATTTATTGAGAGCTTTTTTGTTTAAATTTTGATTTTTTTTGCCAAAAATGGTGAGGTGGCGTTATACCAAGAGACTTTTTCTTCCTAGGGTCCGGCCCCAGGTGGCGTTATATCGAGAGTGGCGTTATAGCAAGGTGGCGTTATATCGAGGGTCATTTTCCTTTAGTTTCTTCTACGGCCAACCAAATCGGGCTCAAGGTGGCGTAATATCGAGATGGCGTTATATCGAGAGTCGACTGTATATGTATTGGATTTGATTTAAACTGAGCTTAAATGTCTAGAATATGATAATCGCTGTAAGATATTTGCTTGATTAAGTTATTTCTAATTTTTTGCACTTCCACTGTTGTATGTTATTTTATTACTATTTTAAGAGAAAATAGCAATGCTTAACTTTTCCGAAATGAGGAAGTTAGTATAATTTAGCTGTCTGCCTTGTACGTTGAGACATAATGTAAATCATTTAGAAAGCATCACTTTTGGAACTTTTGGATTCGATTGACTATGGAAAAGATTTCGGAAAATACGATTTCAATGGTAGTAAATGTCATGTTCTTATTATTGACAATTACGATTACGAAGAGGTATGTATTCTGAATTTCATTAGAACTGTGCAGTTGAGGGCTTTGCAATTCTCTTTGTGGAACTGGTCTGATGGGTTAGTGCAATAGGGTAAAACCGCCTAAGTCTGGGCACTTTGGTGCGCTGACGACTTTCAAACGCAAGTAGTGTCAGTTATATTGAACCAAATCGAATATATAATAGGTCAGAGTATCAGTCAGGAATTAAGCTGTATTATTTAAAAAATCCAGGTCAATCCGTTCGTTCAATATAACGTTATTAATGTTTTTATTTTTTTAAAATAAATGTCCAGGCTAACACGCCCAAGCGCCTAAATCCAAACATCAATCAGTGTAATAGCGGGGAAGTCTAGACATCATGTAATATGAGCTAATAAAGCAAGATGAGCTGGCCAAACTGGATTCTAAATTAACGTTTTGGTCCTATGAAGTAGAGATTGCAGCAAATTTCATTTCAATAGCGATAAATTCTCTTTTAAAAGGGAGGAAACACGCGCACGTTTTGTGCACGAGCAGTCTGATTTTGTGCGCAAGTACTGTATTTTAACAACAGAAACCGGTGTCCGGACTTAGAAGACCCTTAAAGAGTTACAGATTGCAAGAGAACGGCTTTTCCAAAAATTATGAAAATTTGCAGGTTGGTAAAGGGGAATATTATTAAAACGGCCACCCAAAATGATTAAATCGGCCGCCCAAAAAAATTTACTTAAAACGGCCGGTCAAAATGCCCAACTACTTAAAACAGCCGGTCAAAAAAGGTACTACTGAAAACGGCCGGTCACAATTTTGATGGCCCTCGTTATCGAAAGAGAATTTACTTAAAATGGCCGGTCAAAAGTTTAATAGTGAATTGCACTTCAAGGAATGCGTTTAAATTTTCTCTGCTTGTAATATTAAATAAAACTTATTTCGTTGCATTTTATTACAATGCGAAGAAAGAAAATTAAAGTACATTACTGTGAATCATTGGAAAAAACTAACACCGTGTCCTATGTCAGTAATCCCAAAATACAGGGTGTCCCAAATAATTTTGCTATTTAGGTAAATTATGATTTTTTACGATCACCGCGCTCTGTGGGTTTTTAGCAAATATCAATAACCCATAATCTAGGGGCCACCCCTTAGTTTTAGGGGTACATCTTTTGAAAAAAGTTCAAAAGTGGTATTTCAGGGGTCGCTTTCAACTCTTAATAGCATAAAAGCTAAATTCCAATAAAATTATCCCCCCTAAAATCCGAAAATACTTCTTAAAACTACGGGGTGCCCCCTAGATTATGGGTTTTTGATATTTGCTAAAAACCTACAGAGCGCGGTGATTACTGACATAGGATTACTGACATAGAGCGCGGTGTTCGTTTTTTCCAATGATTCACAGAAATGTTCGTTAATTTGCTTTCCTCACATTGTAATAAAATGCACCGAATTGAGTTTTTCATTCAATATTGCAAGCACTGACAATTTTAACGCATTCCTTGAAGTGCAATTCACTATTAAAATTTTGACCGGCTATTTTAAGTAAATTTATTTTCGATGACGACGGCCGTCAAAATTGTGACCGGCCGTTTTAAGTAGTCCCTTTTTTGACCGGCTGTTTTAAGTTGTTGGGCATTTTGACCGGCCGTTTTAAGTAAATTTTTTTGGGCGGCCGATTTAATCATTTTGGGTGGCTGTTTTAATAACCGTCCGGTAAAGGAGGTCCGTGGCTACGTAAATATTATTTTTTCGCGAGATTTATTCAACTTTAGGAACTTCTACAATCTGTTTTCGAAAAAGTGCGCTTGTCGATTTTTCACAATAAAATCTTTATCTCATCACATATCATCTTAATGGCTCTGATATTTGGCAAGTATGTCTAGATAGGCTCCATTTACCCTTATTTGAAACAATCTCGCGCCTCTTAGAACAAGTTTTTCGAGATAGACTCAATAATCCCTTTCATCCGGACTTAGACACCGTCCGGACTTAGGCGGTTTTACCCTATAGAAACATTGATTTCTGTTGCGTTCTGCTATATTTCCTGGTAAACATATTTTTGGTAAACTCGGCATGCATCATCTTCGGGCTTAATTTGCGAGCCCTGCATGCACGAGTTTGCCAGTTTTTGTTATGCCATTGGATAGCCCAGAGTTCGGGCTTTATTTCTAGGGGAGCTCAACTCTGGCTTGTAAACAAATTTTTATAGAAAAAAAGGAAAAAAACGGAAAATTTAGCAAATTCGACTTTTCTCTCTTGTATAACTTTTCAGATTTTGCGCCAATTTTAAATCTTGTCCTATATTCAGATTCTTCTCATCATTTCCAATCGATTAATTTACAGCAATATGAAAAACTCAGTACTGTCAGTATTGAAATTTAAACTTCCCGCCGGACATCAAAGCGAAAAGCTTTTGTAAAAAATCTAACATCATTTTCAGGAGTTTTACACTAAGATACCCTAGCATGCCAATTTACAGCGAAATATGAAATTTTTTGGCAACTGTACGTAGGGTCTGAACCGATATCTTGATGCTTAGAAAAATTCGATTCTGAGAGAGACTTTTTCTAAGCATCAAAGCTTTTTTGTTCAGAGCCTTGGCACAGTTTACAAAAAGGCGTCAGATTTTGATGACACTTCATATCCTGGGATAATCCAGGTCGGAATTTCCGAAAAGCGCATCAGAATATTTCGAAAATATTTTCGTGTCGATATATGGCGGGAAATTTAAATTGAACTAGGTTAATACAGTAACGACATCAAAATTCTTGTTTCTGTATACCATTCAATAGGAAATGATTACAGGATTCTAAAACTTATCAGAATTTTTAAAATTGGTGCAAAAATAAGAAAGTTATGCAAGAAAGAAGAGGTCCCATTTTTCGCTTTTCTGTTTTTCGCATTTTTCGGCAAGACCTTGATCTGAATTCTCCGTCTAGTTGATTCAAGACTATTCCCCTAACTCTGGGCTATCCAACGGTGTCATAAAAGTATCAAACTCGTGCAGGTACGATGTCCAATTTCAGCTCAAAGTTATCCATGCCAAAAGTACGGTAAGTCGCCTGTGCTAAATGAAGCACGAATCTTGTCCAAAGTTTGCTCATGCTTTATTCGAGTTTTTACTATTTTTGGTTGAAGCCTTTTCAAATCTGCTCGTGTACCGTTTCTCTACATTCATAGCATGTGATATAAGCTGTCTAATGGTATGTTTGCTTAGAGAGAGGGAGGGAGAGAGAGAGAGAGTTATTCAATTGACGAAGAATTCAGAACAAGTTTTTGCCGAAAAATGCGGAAAATTGAAAAGCGAAAAAATGCGACCTCTTCTTTCTGGCATAACTTTCTTAGTTTTGCATCAGTTTTAAAATTTCGGTCAGTTACAGATTCCTCTCAACATTTCCTTCCGAACAGTATACAGAAAAAAGCATTTCGATTTTGCCACTGTAGCTATCTCATCAAGTTTAAATTTCCCGCCAAAACTCAACACGAAAATATCTTCAAAATATTCTGCTGCATTTTTCGGAAATTCCAAGCTGAATTATCCCAGAATGTAAAGTTTCATCAAAATCTGAGGCTTTTTGCCCATTGTGCCAAATGAAGCTTGATGCTTAGAAAAGTCTCTCTTAAGGCGCGCGCATACCTTTGACTCACGCGCCAGCTTCCTTTTTGACTCAAAAAGTTGATACCAAAATCTTCTCTTTGCATCAAAAGGAAGAAAAAGGAAGACAGGAGTCATGTGCTGCCTAGCTTCCTTTTTCTTCCTTTTGACTCGCGCACGGTCGCGACCCGCGCATACCTATGACTCAAAGTCACCGTATTCGTCGCCGCGCCCGTCATTGGCAGTTGCGCATCGACGACGAGTTGTTGCTTTTGTGGTCGTTAAAAAGCAAATTGAAAGCGTCGCTGATATTAGATTGTTCCATAACTTCTTTCGTTTTTTCGCCAACTTCGGATTAGTATATCTCAGTGGAAAATGATCGCCCGTGGGCTCATTTTTTCTGTTTTGTAGCAAAAAAAAGTAGAATTTTATTGCTTTTATCGCGAGCAAATCCATGAACGATGAGCAAAGATATTGCAAAGTGCACGAAGAGTACTCATTTTTGTGACTAAAAAGTTATGTAACAATTTGTTTCTTGAATAGCTTCAATCAATATCATTCAACTGAGCTGAAACTTCCCAGAAATAATCTACAGATTTTGGGGTTTTGTTTGATAAAAGAACAGAATTTTTAGAATTATTGAATTCGGTCATGGCGTTGTCAGGATATGGCCCAGCAAACATAAGTTGCCCTTTATAAGCGAATTGCCTGCGACGCCTGCGGGTATGATTACGCGCTTGAAAGCGTGACCTTATCTTTGCTTGCCCATATCTTGACAACGCCATGACCAAATTCAAAAGTTCCTTTTTCAAACGAAACCCCAATATCTGCAGATTATTTTAGTTAAGTTTCAGCTTATTTGAACTAATGTGAGCCAAGTTATGCAAACGGAAATTGTATCGATATTTTGTAGTTACTCTGCACGTGCAAAATCTCGCATTTTTTAAGGCTGGCATAGAATGACGAATAATACACCAATTTTAAAGATTAGAAAAGGAAAATCTAAGTTAAAAAGAACTCTATAAGACGCAATAAACCGCAGTCAAATTGGTTGCGTCTTCACAGAGTTATAAGGCATCAAACTTGTGATGTGACTTGTGTGCCACCCTTTACACATTTCGCACTAAACGGAAATGAGTATTCTTTGCGCGCTTTGTAATATTTGCTACACGAACTTACTTGCAAAAAAACAATAGAATTCTAGTATTTTGGGTTACGAAACAAAAAACCAGCACACGGCGATTATTCTACGTTTGCCTACGCACGCGCTAGCGTCGTCTCTGGTTATTACCAGATATATGGGGCTCAATATCGCACCAAATCGACAAAACAAGTACGCCAATCGATCCAGGGGACCAAAATTGACCTAGTGTGTCATTTTTTAAGAATAATACTATCAAATAATGATTAGAATAGAGAGAGAACACGCGCGCAACCGTTCGCCTATCCCACAGCACGTGAGTCAAAACTGGCCTATGCTACAACACGCGCATCACTTTTGTGGAATCAATCGGCGATTGATTCCCCGAAAAGTGCTGCGCGCTTCCTATTCTTCACTTGATCGCGAGTCAAAGGTATGCGCGGGCAAAAGTCAAAAAGGAGAAAACGTCACTTCTTCTTTTGATCGTGAGTCAAAGGTATGCGCGTGCGCGCGAGTCAAAAGGAAGAATATGACTCGCGCTTCCTTTTCTTCTTAGGTGTGCGCGCGCCTTTAAGAACCTTTGCGCCATGTGATGACGAAAATTTTGAGTTGTGGACGTAAACATTTAAGATCTAATTTTTCTAAGCATCGAGTTTCTTTTGGCACAGTTGGCAAAAAGTTTTCGGATTTCGTTAAAATTTTGCATGCAAGGATGTTTTAGGGTAGAACATCAGAAAATAACATCGATTTTTTTTACG
>NIUQ01003795.1:0-15952 GCA_002796945.1 Plectus sambesii
AACGCGCAGTGAAATGATTTCAGGCAGCATGGGGAAAATTCAGTATTACTGTCAGGCGAAGATCGATCGTCCGTGGCGCTTTGATCACAAAGTGAAAGAGATGTTCACAGTACTGACTATATACGACCTCAACCTGAGCCCAATGACGGCAGTTGGCGTAAGCGCCGAAGATTCAAAGTCGCTTGGCTGCTGTTGTTGCGTAGATGGAACAGTATACTTTCAAGTAAGTTGTTGCAACGTAATATTCTTTCGGCACCCGTACCAAAGGTTTCATTAGGATATGAGGTTGCAGTCTTTTTGGAGTAACGGGGCTAACAAATTTTCAGAGCAAGATAGGGTGATGAGGAAGAAGTAATCATTTTTTTGGAGAATTTTGGGTCATAGTTGTTTCGTAATTTAAGACACGCTGCCAAAAGCGATCTTCCGATGGCAGACCGCACTAGCCAATATGACTAAAGTAACTCGCGAAAAATGCGAGAAGAGCGCGCGTGTAATTTTTTGCACAAGCATTCTTTTCCCTAACAATTAGTACATAAAAAATTTTCACGAAGCACCTAGCCATTCTGATACGGGGTGTTGGTAATTTCGCTATTTTGTACAGCTTTGTGAAGCTGCAAACACTGACTCTGTGAATATTTAATCATATGTTTAGCACTCATACTTATACAATTATGTACAGTGTCTCATTCACTTTGTGTTGTATGTTGTCTAATTTCATATACATGGTTGAGGGTCTGCCAGTCGCGACCCGCCTGAAAGCGCCGCAATTTACGCGAATTGTTATTGCAGGCGAACATCCCAAAAACGGGATTTGTACCCGGCGAATGTATTAAAGTTAATCTCCATCTTGACAACCGAAGCAACCGTCCGATGCATTCGTTTGAAATTTATCTATTGCAAGTGGTTTCTTACACGGCCGCTCGCGAAGGTATCGGATATGAGCACAGAAAAAATGAATCTCGCAAAATCAGTGGTGTAACTGAGGTATGTTGTCTCAATTGATGATGACTCAAACTTATAAAGTAACATAATTTGTAACTGAAATGAAATTATGCAAGCAAATTATTAATTTCTATTCTAGCCATATTTCGCATCGAGATTGTGTTCGCAAATAACTGCAAGTCTGCCATCTTAGTTTTTTCATTTTAGAATCTAGATGAAATACAAGTGCCATCACAATATTCTGTGACAAGAGACATTCCTATACCTGCAGTAGTCGCTACAATGGGCAATAACTCGATAGTTCAAGTGCAGTATGTAGTGGAATGCAAGTTGGTTCCCACTGGCTTGTCAACCAGCCGCAAGATTCAGCTACCATTGATTGTTGGCACTGTTCCGTTGCTACTTCTGCCAACGGCTCCATTATTTGACAGTGGGAATGCTTTTCCATCAGATCTGCCACCAGCATTTTCGACTGTTCAGCCGTTGCCCGCCGAACCACGTATGTTAGAGTATTTGATTCTGTCGTGGAAAAAGTGTTGACAGTTATTTTACATTCACTGGGCAACAATACATTTCGGAATTCGAAGCT
Organism: Plectus sambesii; assembly: GCA_002796945.1. Taxonomy (NCBI): domain Eukaryota; kingdom Metazoa; phylum Nematoda; class Chromadorea; order Plectida; family Plectidae; genus Plectus; species Plectus sambesii. The sequence continues at coordinate 1,532 of NIUQ01003795.1, forward strand.
GGCTACTTTATTTATTCAATATGTGCCATTGTATTCAGTAATTATAGTGAGAATTCCCACCAGTCAATAAATAAACAATAAGAGGGCCAAATTGCCTCACTCATTAACAAATGAGATAAATATGCTGGGACAGAGTCAGCGTTGGACACACGGAATGGCATCATATGAAATACATAGAAATTGGCACTTAATTCAACTTTTAGCCATAATTTTGAGCTTTACGTTGTCCAGAAAAGGCTATGTGCCCTTTTGCTCTTCCATAACTAATGTTTCCATCGCTGACTCAGTTGATAACAATCTAATGTATGACGTCAGTTCATATGTGTCATAACGCAAAGAGAGTGGTGTTAGGTAAGCGTGTTATGTGGCTCTATGCAGTGACGTCAGATTGTTAGGTCATGCGGAGAAGGGCGGTCAATTTGGGCCGGCTACTGTGTCAAGCATGCGCTATGGAAGGGAGTATCTAAATAGGGCTATTAGCAGAATCATGTAACATACAGATAATCCATAGACGTTGGATAAAGACACCAAGTTTCATGTTTAGAAACTGAAGTAGTAAATTAATTGGCAAAACTTTTTGCCACGCAATTCAGTAGCCTAATCATAAATGCACAACTCTTAAATGGAAAAAATGAACAGGGGCCATGAATGAATCGTTGAACTTTGAGCACATGATTGCGTCTCACTCTATAAAGATTGGTTGCCCTCTATGGCTTAACCTTAACTCGTTTCAGCACCGCCGTCGTACGAGGAGTGCATGTTTGGCAGGGTTGATGCACGCAACGATGAAGACAACGAGCACACGAGAGGCAATCTCGCGTTTGCGCCAAAATATCCTGTGTATCGCTTCTAGACTGCGTTGTGCCGCCCACTGTTGCCTTCGCAATGATCCTTTTATTCTTCGATTCACTTACACAGAGTATTATTAAGAAATAAACTTTATCACGTATAGTGTTACATTTCTGAAATGCCATATTCCTATAAATATTATTTCAGCTATTTTTTGACTCTCAATTTTGCCTTTCTACTGTCTTGTGCAAATGTCGCGACGTATTTCTCTTGATGTGAATCTCCCTTGGGGCAAAAATAAGGCATAATCAGGCTTTTACCAATTTTGAATAGCATTTTTTAACCAAATCTTGGATTGTGGACTGCTGGTGGCTTTATTCATTATATCGTGATGAGTGAATGTGTGTAGTAGAGCGTACTGTATTGTACTCTCGTTGTTCGCGTTTTGATTCAAACTTTGCATTACATAATGCTTTTGCTCACTTTTCAAAGTCAGTTATGGGTAAAATAAAGGCATATCAGAAACTTCTTTACCATTTTCACTCTCAGTCGTGCTTTTTGTGATGTTCCTTTATATCATGAGAATATTTTACACTCATTACTTATGTCACATATTCAAGTAAAATTATTCACGAAAATTGTCTCCTTTGAACAACAGACACCCTGAAGGATTGATAGTGGGCAATGAAACTCTAAAATGTTGAAGCCAATATAGTGTCATAAGGAGGAAAACTAGATAGCTCACAACTGCTTGCTCACTATCTTATCAGCAAGCATTGTCAATGATCGTCGCAAGTGCAGGCGTCGTGACGACTTCTGCGTTACTTGCGTGCGATTGCTTCTTTAACGAGCGGTGCATTCGATCCACAAATTGTCGCCTTGAGATGGTCAAGCCAGACATATTTGATATCGTTTTTGACGATCCTAATCGTGTTTATCAGCCTGGGCAGTACGTTTCTGGGCGTGTTGAGCTACAGTTGAGCAAAGAAATGAAGACAAAGGGCCTACTCCTGACAGTATTTGGCTGCGCAGCGACACACTGGACTGAACGAAGATCTATGCCGTTCGTTTCTGTTTCATGATTAGCATTAGTGTTTATTTCATCAATTTTTTGAATGAATCATGTCAACATCAGCATGTGAAATAACGGGGCACCCATAACAACATTCAGTAATGCTGGGCGATTCATGTTTCAGATATTGCATGAAATTATTTTTTTCCGACCTTTGTGAGGCGTCGAGGCGCCTTAAAAGTGACAGCGGTTGCAATGAGCAAATGTCGATTGCAATCACATGAATTAGTTTCAAGTGCTATTTGAAGCTTGAAACGCCCTAGCAATTCCATTTTCATCAATTAATTAATCATTCTTTTTTTGGTTAAGAAAATTTACTGGTTTACAGGTAACATTTTTTTTGTTGCTATCCTTTCCTCTATTTTCGAGCAACAGCAAACGTTACTCTTAATTCTCTTTCGCTAAAGTTAGCAGTATTATATAAATGCAGGGATGCCAGGTCGAAAATCGTTTTTTAAGACAAATTTTTTAAGACAAACGCTTCTGATTTAAGACAAAATTTAAGACAAACTATCACATCGTTTTTTGAGACTTTTTTCGACATTCTTATTTCTATGAAAAAGAAGAATAGGCTTTAGCAGTAACAACTGATCTCCAAGAAAGACAAAATAATAACAAGACAACCGTAACTTTTCAGCGAATGACAAAAATTAACACGTTTGCCTGCTCCATTTTTTGTCTTAAATTTTTTTGTGTCTTATAAGATTTAAGACAAAGCACCTAAATTTAAGACAAATTCTTAAATTTAAGTGAATATGGCATGCCTGTATAAATGGACTCTTATAGGTCATCCGTTATCTCTGTTCTATGGTTCAAATAGCCCATGAACTCACCATTATGTTTAGAGCGATTCTAAAGTAAGGAAACATGTCTTGACTTATCAATCAAAATTCTGCTGAAAATGAATTAAATTATAAAAAAACTGCACACCTAAAAACATATAATCATGAAGTATCTTTACTCATAAAATTTTCGACAAAAATAGTTCTTTTTGCCTACCATTAAAGCTATTTCGCAGCTACCCTTGAAAGTTACATGCATTAAATTTATACTTTTCTTTACGAAAATAACAATTGCTGCGAGATAATCACGTAAGCAGGGTGCTTCACTGTTATACTTCACCGACGAACTTTGCAAAAAATAGATTACTTCATTTATTACAGTGGCCAAGAATGGAATCCATTGGAATATCACACTGTGCACTTTCGCTGCCGTGAAATTTATATCGATTCATCAGTGATGGTGTGGGGCAACGGCAGCGCACAAATGATCCCAGCTGGTCGGCACTCGCTTCCCTTTTCTGTTTGTCTGCCTCGTCGCTGTTTATCAAGCTTCCAAGGCAAGTGGCGATGTTTTATACTCTTTCTCATGTGATTTGTGTTTGATGAAAGGCGACGAATTATCAATAGTAAGTGGGAAGCATAATGGACTTTGTGCAGCCGTCTCGTCAGTGTATTCAGTGAATGCAGCTGGTATATTATTGCAATAAGCAAGAATAAAAATACTATCAGAGAATAATTAGATTTCGTGATTGACCTTGCTTTAGCATGATGTATCCAAATCATACGATGAAAATTTGAAAACGCGCAGTGAAATGATTTCAGGCAGCATGGGGAAAATTCAGTATTACTGTCAAGCGAAAATCGATCGTCCATGGCGCTTTGATCACAAAGTGAAAGAGATGTTCACAGTGCTGCCTGTATATGACCTCAATATGAACCCAACGAGTGCAGTTAGCATGTGCAATGAAGTTACGCTCTCGCTCGGCAGCTGTTTCTGTACAAGTGGAACAGTATTTTTTCAAGTAAGTTGTTGTGTCACTTTGTTCTTCTGACGCTCTCGCCATGTCTTTGACCTAGAAACAGCATACTTTCAGAGGCACAAGGGCCTGAGCGTTATCCCTATTATTTTGAACCGAAAACTAGTGCAGGGGACTCAATGACTTGTTATCTGGAATACTTTCACTTTCATTATTCTAAGATTATCGTATTCCAAAAGCTCATTTTGTGTTATTTTGAATAACTGGATTCCACCCTCGGCCTTCAGTAAATAGTGCCCATAATGAAGATCAAATCGCGCTCAGTATCGTATCTTGCGAGCATTCGAACAGTTTACTTGAAAGAGACTCAGGTGTCGGACGCGCTCGCGTTGCCTATACGCTGCATGTCGTATTCTGTAAGTTGACAATGACCTAGTTTCTCAGTGAAAGCCAACTTTTGCACGCTTAACTTTGGCGCCTCCTTATTTCAGATTGTAACCTCAAAAACTGGACATGTGCCAGGAGAATGTATTAAAGCTACAGTTCATATTGACAATCGAAGTAGCCGTCCAATGGAATCAGTTGAAATTTCTCTATTCCAAGTAGTGTCTTATACGGGCTTTCGCGAAGAAACCAAACGCGAAGAGACTAAATGTGAAACCCGCAAAATATCTGCCACAGCTAAAGTACGTTGACTGAATGATTTTATGGCTAAATCTTGTAGAGCAGTAAAACTTGGAATGAAATTTAAGTGAATGAAATAAATTCATTTCTAAACTCTTCCTGCTTCTATTCTTACCATATTTCGCACCAAGAGGATGTTCGCAAAATAACTGTGGGTAGTTTCATTAGTATTTTACATTTAAGAATCTGGAAGGGATGCAAGTGTCTTCCAAATACTCCGTGACTCGAGACATTCTTATACCTCCAGTAGTCGCCACAATGGGCACCAATTCAATAATTCAAGTACAATATGTATTGGAATGCAAGTTGGTTCCCACTGGCTTGTCAAGTGGTCGCACAATTCAACTACCAATCATTGTTGGGACAGTTCCGCTGTGGCATCAATCGACAGCCCCACCATTGGATAATGGGAATGCTCTGTCATCAGATGTGCCACCTGCGTTTTCGACTATTCAACCATTGCCCGCCGAACCACGTATGTTAGAGTTTTTGATTCTGTTGTAGAAAAAGTTTTCGGCATATTTTTTTCCGTCTTCAATTGGTCTACTTTTTAATCATAACAGTAAGATAAATGGTTTAACTCTTGAACGGTTCGCCATGAGGCCATCGAGGGCGCAGCGGGTACGCACATAATAAACCCTCATCATAAATTGATAAAAAAATATGTTTCTCTATCAGCTTGCTCTGCAAATCAAATTCTAGCAAAAAATTAATTAATTAATTTCAATGAGTGCGCCTGAAAATTCTTGAGTACTAATTTGAATAGCAGCGAGATCATCCAACATGAAGCGCATTTTTCACTGCGAAAATGCTGGAAAGTGTGAATCTGAGGAGAAACAACATAAGCTATCAAATTTTGATGGAGCCATCGTCAGAGAGTAGTGCACCGTTGAATTCCTACTTGAACTGATGACCAATTAATTGTGAAACGTGACTATTTTCCTTATATGAAAATGTTTTGCTCATTTTGGTTCACTGTACGTCATTTCAGCACCACCCTCGTATGAGGAGTGCACATTTGGCAAGGTAGACGCACATGACGATGAAGACAACGAGCACACGAGAGGACATTTTGCCTTTGCCCCAAAATATCCTGTGTATCGCTTCTAGGCTGCGCTGTGCCGCCCGTTGCTGCCTTCGCCGTGTATCCTGCTATTGTTGGGTTCACTTACACAGAGTATTGTTCAGCTTTTATATCGTTTCATTACTGTTTCAGCTCCTCGAGACACAGTGCAACTGTATCTGCGTGTACCTTTTTATACTGGTCGATTCTTAGGTGTTGTGGCTGGCCAATGAAGTAAAATTTTTTACCAGTTTTGAATCGAATTATTCAACTACTTAGCTATTGTTAAAGCAACTTCAGGACGTACCGATCTTTTGTAATCTGCGCTGAATGAATGTTCTACAGAAGGGAATTTTGTATTGCACTGCAAATGTTCGTACTTCGATCCTAAATTTGCTTTAATGAATAATTTGCTCACTTACAAACATTGGAGATAATCAAAACTGGAGCATATTTATTCAAAAAAACCATTTGCGGCTTCTTAGCTTGTAGATGTTGTTCCGTGAAAAAGTCGCCAGCTATTCGAATATTTCCAATAGCGATAATTGAACACATTCAATACGTTGAAAATTATGGCCGAGATCAATGATATCTTTCATACAAAGTCTAAAGAACGAAATAAGATTGAGGAGTCATAATTCTACTAAGGCGAACCGGAGAGTCAGTCACGTCAATAGGCGAACTCGCAACGAAACGTGACCTTTCGTCTTTCTCAACTGGCGCGATGTGAAAGTTTACGTTTGTTGGGCGTGGAAACAAAGATTGAAAAAAGTAAATGTGAGTCGATGAACCAGTGTGTCGCTAAACGTTCTGGGCGTTTATTTTTTTGTTGCAATTTAGAATTATGAGTCTTTCTTTATTTGAGTATTAGGTATATTTATGGATCAAATAATGCTTCGGCGTGTAATATTCAACGCTCTTGTCATTCTGCAAATCGAGTCTGTTCGAGCGTCCTATTGTGGTACCGGTGCAGTGCCGTATCGTCTCAATGTGCTGCCATCAGGAGCTGTCTCCTTGGGTTGTGCCGTGCCGAGCTGCTTTGGAGGTTCTTACTTACACACTTGTACCGTATTTCTGTGCATTTATTGCTCAAGAGAAATTTATTCTAATTATAATTGTTGAAATTGATTTATGTTCAGTTGAATAGTTTGCTGTTTGGAGTTATAAAATGTAAGTACGTGGCTAGGTCTGAGGTGCTGCAGACCGGAGACACTATCAGGCTTCATGTCCTCTCAAGTAGTCTTTAGCCGGGGTGTTCTTCTGAACTATGCATAGGGTCCGAGGCAGATGCCTCGTGCGCCTCAACTTTTATCTTTTCCTGCTTTTATGTATGCATATTTTCGATCACACCTTAACCATGTCTTACAGCGTCGTACGCTTAAGCTTAGATGCTTAAGTCAAAATAAGGGTTGGGACTGCTTTTGAATGACTTAACAATGATACGCGAGCAAATATAAAAATTTTGCGCTTACCCTAAGCCGCGATGATAACAATTTAATTCAGTCCGCGACTCAGTCCAACAGCGACTCAACTCGGTCACACTAAAAGCGCAAATATTAGCGCAAAATAAGCACAGTTGGACTGAGTAACAGTGTTATCACGGTTCCGGCTAAGCGCAATATATTTCAATTTGAACGATTACTGTAGTTCGTTTGCTGAAAACTATTCAATATTCAAATTTTCTTTTAAACGTCTCGCTTTAAAATACGATCCATGTTAAAGCGTGAACAATAATTCACTCTAGCCATCTCTAGCCTTCCAAAAACTCTCGTAACTCGTTGACAGCCGCGCACGCCATATTATCAAATTACATTATGTGCTAATCAGCCTAATCATACGCATCAAATATCAATCGACGGTACATTCCTCGGAACTAGAGGTGAATGAATTTCTCCTTTAATAGTCGGCAATACTGTCTACTCGATCATTGGGAACTTGTTTATTTAGGCGAAGAAGGTGGCGCGGACGCACACTTGCATGACAGCAGCGAGTTCAATCCGAGCGATGAGACAGACAGCAAAAAGGATGGATTCATTAGAGAGAGCGATGCACAGCGACCTCGACTGCGGCAGTCGACCGCTCCTAGGCAGAAAGCGGTATGTCAATACTGTTTCTTATTTCTTTAAAGAACCCTCAGCACGTTCATCTGAATTTTATAAGAAAAATGGAGGAAGTACAATTACTTTTTCACGATATCCCCCAATACGTTAAAATACATTTATTTTACGCGGACTCAAAATTTCCCGGTACATTCATATTGTTTATCTACATGATGTTGCAATTTGGAAACTAAGTGCATTTATATTACTTTGGGGTAGAGCCAAAATAACCACTGCATCTCGATCGGAGGAGGGTAGCATAACTCAATATCCATCCCTCTCTATTCACCTTCGCGTTCCGTAGCGCAATCCAACGGCGAACATGGGAGGTGTTAATTAACTGTATCTCTTTGCTTAGGTATGCGAAAATGGTGCATCATCATCGGCGTGCGGCGGCCTTAACCAGTGGGTTGGCGGTATCGACAAGAACAGGGATGGCAACGGGTTTGTTGTTTTCTTTTTCAGCGAAATAACTTGTGGTTGGGACATAATCGTTTAAAAATCTGTGATCGCAATACACAGGCAATACGACCTTTAAACATGACCACTCTCAACTTAGTTTCATCTTAAATAGCGAGATCGATCCATTCAGCATCTCAGAAACTCAATTGTAGAATATACTGGACCGGTTTCATATGGCGTACTTTAGCTAAAGTACGCGATATGAAACCCATTCATTATCTCCCCCACCAATCAGCAAAGACCTGCCCTGTTTTTCAAATGCTAAGGATTAGGGTTTAAACCGCGCGCCAGCAAAAATCACAAAGTCCTAACGCTACGCCTTGAAAAACATTTAATTTACAATATTTTGGCCAAAATTTCCACGAGAGAATTGATCATGTGCAATAATGAATGGAAAAGTGGAAATTGTAGAGCGTTGAAACTTCAATGCTGCACTTATTCTGGTCTGTCTCAGTCGACTATCCTCGGCAGCAGTGTGGTTGGCGAAAACGAAGCGCTCGTCGGTGGCGAAGTGCTGACCAACGGCCGCCAAACAGCATTCGACGTTATCTCTAACGTCCAACAGGTCATCAGCCGTAGTCAAAAGTAATCTCCCTGTTTCAGTTTGTTCAAACTCATTTAGGTAACATTGAAATAGAAACCCGAGGAATTCTACATAAGTTTCATGTTATACTATGAATGATATTTATCTTGGAGTCAGGGAATACCTGGCGGCGTTCTTTTGTTAATGATTGCTCACTGCCAAATTTTGTTACCGTAAGCATATCTCTCACTTGTCGCCATACATACTCTGAATCTGGAGGAGTCTTGTTCGTGGCAAAGCAAAACAGTATAACTTTCCTTGACACTCTTCTCTTCAGAGTGCAGTATCGAGTGACAGTTCGCAGGCTCTCCTGCCTGCCCGATCCGAGCGAAGTATTCAATAAAGGTACGTTTGAATGATGCAAATATGTGTGTGCAATGGCCGCATGTGATCGCTTGCTAATCATTTTGATAGTTGGAATACATGTACTTCGTTCATTATTGTAAAATTAACAAAATGTCTCATAGTCCAACGCTTAAGTCCGTATGGCGCGCACCTCACCACCACACTTTCACGAAACAGTTTTGTTAATGCTGAATAAAGGAGTGGTTTCAACTGATTGAGAGGTGAATAAGTACGCGCATCCTGAGTTTCCTTCTCCCTCTGTTCGAGTCCGGTCTTAGTGCATATCTGACAGAGCATTTTAATTAATTTTATCATGGACTAAAATTTTTAGTCGATTCGTTTATCGATCAAGAGATTGATACTATCATTTCTGCGCCACCGAATGTTCCACCAGCGCCTCAGGAAGTTCCACTAGCACCACAGGGACCTCAGGGTCCGCCACAAGCGCCGTTTTTCGCTCAGAACGGTATCGGCAGCGCTCCAGCGGTGTTCGCACCGGCGCCGGCAGTGTTGGCCCCGGCAGTGGCGGCGGCTCCAAGCGCAGCCGTCGCTCCAGTCAATGTTTACCCGGCAGCGTGTCCCATCGCCTGCTTCAGTGCCGATTCTTTACTTCTGACTAAGACGGGCGAGACTAAACGCATGGACGAGCTAAAAGTCGGCGACGAAATCTTATCGACTACTTTTGGACCGCAGGTCAGCATGCAAATGCAATAACTTACCCATTTTGACGTTGCTATTGATGTAGATAAGAGGCATCTCGCATCATTAGAAATTTTTATAAAATGTTTTGCCACAAGACGATTATGTATACATCGCGCGGAGCAAAGCAAGGCACCCTTATGAGAAGTTGTGTAGAGCACTAGAGACTGATGCGAAAGGGTGCTAGTTCCACTGACCCATTTTACTTTTATCGCTTCGATCGCTCAAAATTGAGCAAATTCGCAGTTTGGTAGTTGTCTCTGAGGAACAATGATACTGATTCAGGGTTATTTAAGCGAAGAAGCGATCTGTGCGCTGCTCCAAGAATTCCCTCGATGACATTAAGTATACAGAATATTATAACGTTGTTCTTAAAATCCGAAATGAGCCACTGCTTTCGTGATTCAGCCAGTAGTGTTAATATTCATAGTGATATTCAGCCGTAGGCTTAGGTAGAATATGCAGGAAAAGTCGGATGTCGTCAAAAAATGATAGCGCTTTGACTGCTTTCATCGAAATTGATACTCCTAATTATAACAGTACAATGTGCTCTATATGGTATGACCTTTTTTAGGCAATTTTCGTCTCGGTTGAATCATTTCTGCATCGCCTTCCTCACACTAAAACACAATTTTTGCGCATTGAAACATCCGATGGCTCGGTCATCAAGCTCACCAAGCAACACATCATCTATGTGATCAAAGAAAGTGAAGGAGAATTTCTTGCTGCACAATACGTCAAACTGGGCGACCAGCTAATGCGAAGGGATGGAAAAGGTAAAAATTCATTGCAGCAGTTGCAAAAATTCTTGCGCCTTTTTTGTTTCAACAACAACTTTAATTGAAACTGAAATTGCTGAAGAAAGCTAATCAATGTAAAAATTTAAACTGTGCATCTTGATTCATATGCACATTGTCAAAATTTACTCAAGTGTAGTTTTTTGCAAGCCGAGATGTATCATTTCTATTGAAAGTAGTCTCATTGTGGTCTCATAATTCCCAGTCTCATTGCAGTATTTTCACCGGTCTTGGTAACGTACTTAATGATGGTGGAGGAGATCGGTGCGTTTGCGCCGATGACGGCGAACGGCATGCTCGTGGTCAACGGCATGGTGGTCTCGTGTCACAGCGTCAACAAGATGCTCTCCTTGCAACACACTTTCTTCGGCTTGGTGCGCCAATTTGAATGGTTCTTCTCGCGATGGCAGCAAATCTTCGATAGTGTTGTGGGCGATAACAACGGATTTGTTGATATGCCTACTGGCACTTGGCAGTTGCTCAGCCTACTCGAATACATTATACCCACTTCTCCCTTCACATCGGGAATATTATAAGACTCATGGCAGACACTTTAATATGCGCATTTATGAACGTCAGTGCTCACAGATGTTGTTGAATCCGTTCCAAATATTGCTCACTATTTGTAAATATATCTTGCGTATACATCTATACGTGACATCGTCAGTGATCGATCTACCCAATCGGGTACAGCCACTTAGGCTTCCTAGCTCCTCAATCTGAGAAAGAATCCGGGAACTAGTTCCACAAGAAATGTAGAACTCTCGAGCAATCTCTATCCCTCGTCGCCCATGGGAATGAAGCGCAACAAATGCCGCTTCCGATTTTGCTGATACATAAGTCGCCTATACGTTAATGGGTTTCTATGTAATCCGAAACGATTAAACCACAAAATATGATTATTATTGCGGGATGCTTGCACTTTTAATGTTCCTATAATGAATATGTTGTGAACGAAATAAACTTTTTGAAGTGCTTAAATCGTTTATTTTCCATAAGACATCCAGCCAAACCATCGCACGGTCCAGCAGAAAAGTTTCGCTTGCATTTGACTGCACCACGCGTTCGGTCTCATGGCGTCAGAAATGCAATTGCAAAAGGTGTCGTCGCATTCGCCGCGTCCTCTTTTGTTGTCGTAGCAATCGTCGTGCGTAACACAACAGCTATTTACATCGTCTGAAACGTTCACAGCCGCTGAAGTATCAGATTAGAGAAAAGTTGATGCATGGGACTGGTAAATATGAACTGAGAGGATGGTTCCTATAGCTGTGGTGGATAAGACGAAAAATTTTGTGCGGAACTTTTCTGCTTGTTTATACAGTGAGGCGATGTAGTCATTTGTGAGAGGTAATTAATGAATGGAACTGAATATAAAAGATTGCTTCGCTTTACCTCGCGCCGTCACTTTATGGTATAAGCCCCAAAATTCGCCAACTAAGGAGAATGCCTAATTCTCTTCGACGTTATTATGGGCGCCGTGTTATTTTTTGAGATAGCAAACAGCAAGACATAACTGAAGAGGAGCTCACTAATTTTCTGCATATGATATTACTCTGTTAGTTTCAGACAATGTGATCTCGCGTTTGCGACGATACTACTTACCAAAGAGTGATTGACAATTAAGGTTAATATATTTGAGACATATCCATTCGATGAATCGTCCTTTGCCACACTTCCACTCCTTGTCGCCCACCTAAACGAGCGCCGCTTTATAAAATAGCCAGTATTCAGTTTCTCAAATCACTTTTCAGTTTGAAAGCAAATTTCCAAGCAGTATACTGTCATCAAGGTTTTTGCGTTATACTAAGAGTTCAGAAAACTTCTAACAAAAGTGAGCCAGTCGCAGTCACAGTTGAGATGTTAAAGAAGTAGTGTGCTAATTGTTGACATGCTGCGTGTAGTGAAAACACATATACTCACTATATTACTATGAAAGCTACGTGTAAGGGAAAGTCCTATATTAAAGAACTTCAATTCCCGCGCATTATCTTGCACCCTGCTTTTACTGCTTGAAAAATAATATTAAGAAAATATTGATACATTGATCACAACTGTTCTGTTACCTGCAGGAATTGTCCAAACTGCGTTTTCGAGAACGAACCACTTTCAACTGCACGGCTTGCAATCAAGATAAATAGACCAATCAGCACACGAGATTTCATAACGTTACAGTGACTAGTACTTTACGTGTGAGAAACTGATTTGAACCTCGTTCCATGTCTCACTTTATAAGGTGTTAACGCTATCTTACATGATAAGAGATAGCAGCCAAGCGGGTGCTAGGAGCGATAAGTGTTTTTACAATGCCGCCCGCGTTAGTTTTCTCAGCATGTGTCTGCTCGTGACAGGCGAATGAGTCGAAGTCGAGAAATTCAAATCTGTTCTTGAACAATAATATAAATGGGTCGTGTTGAAGACTGAACGTCGGTCACATTTAGCGACAAAATGCTCGATCAATCACCAGAGCTTTTGTCAGAGAGATATCAATTGATTAGCTAGTATCGCTTAGATACCATTACACCATATCGTGTGCTATCTGCAGCGTTAGCTACGACGTAGAATTTACCATTGGCTGGTTGATATGGTGATGAAAGATTTGTAGGCGCTGATCCGGTGTAGACTCGCGGCGAGTCGTATAACTCTCTTTACTTTGTCAAACACCCCTCGGCTATCTGAATTACTGCTATAAAGTTTTTACAAGGTCTATTAGCATGTCTGAATCTTATTGGAGCTTATGATCGACCATCCAGAGCATCACTTACTTAATAAGGATTAATGATATCATTTGAGTGAAAATCACATATCATATCAAATAGATTATGCAATCAGTTAATTTTATGTCAAAACTGATTTCCGATATCCCGTTCAGTACACAAAGATTTATGATTTAGAAGTGACATAGCGTCGTCGATAAATAATATCATTAATTCTTATGTTAATGAATGACTCGAAATTGACAATAATTATGGAAATCTTATCAGAAACATAGAGTAAAAGAATATGTTAACGATATTTTATAATTAGACGTCACTAAATGCATTACTTAAGAAAGTGAGAAAAGTCAATAAAGAGACTGGAAGTGCGTAGTGCGGATGCAGCAAGCTCAAAATTCGGAAGGGTGTCTACGAAACATCCACAGCGAACGCTGCATCCTACTTGCGCATTTGCTGAGAAAACGATTAAGTGCAGACGCTCCTCTCATGTAAACTTTTACTCCACCAAAAAAGTAGCGCAGACCATGTACATACACAGTGCCACCACATAGACATATTTATTGCCGAGACGGCGAAACGTATGTGGCAATCCTCTTTAACACGGCGCTCAAAGCGTCGATAAATGATGGTGGTGTAGCTAGTTGCCACTTTTTGTCGTCACATTTCTCTATTCCGCATTCCTTGAGCCAGTCTTTTGGTATCCGCGGTTCGCTTCGAACGCTGAATTGAGCCAGGGAACATGGACGAGGACATTCTCCCACTTCGACGGGATAAGCATCACGATTCGTATCGTTCTTGTAATACATCTAGAAAGAGGCGCAATTTATTGACCTAAAAAGGAAATTCGCACCGGGACGCTAGTTTCATTCTTCAGCGTATACAGCCCTATGAACAGGAGAATGAATTAAATATATTAAGCGACGTCGTCGTTGATAAGGGACTATTAACAAACTACATTAAGCTATATAGTCGGGGATATCATAATGCGTCTTATTCATGCGTCAAAATTTATGCGATGCGAATTTCATGCCAATAGGGGTGGAAAATTTTTGAAAAATTGTGTGAAGTTTCCACTCGACTACAGTTCTGAACACTGTTTCATACTTCAACAAAGTAGTTATTATTTCGTTGATGAAGTTCGACCATAAGCAGCGCTGCGAACGGCGGAGAACGCGGTTGCGGAGCTCCGAGATTGTTGAAAAATGCAGTTAGCGTTGTATCGTGCTAAAATAGTGACCTTAACTAGGCCGAACGCTGATGATGACAAATATTATTGATTTGGCTTACCTTCCTATAGAATATTTCAGTTTCAACTGTTGGTATTAATGGATTATTGGGTGATTATTTTATCTTTT
>NIUQ01003796.1:0-16059 GCA_002796945.1 Plectus sambesii
GGTTCCGCAACGAACTGAATTTTCCTTGAAAATTTTCGTTCATTTACTACTGTGCTCCCTGAACGCCTTTCTTAACTGATCGAATAATTTTGACTATAAAGGGGGCTCCTGAAAAATTTCCAAATGTGCGCTTTAAAAATTTCCCAGGTCTCAGCTTTCGAATGCGCCCTTGCTCAGGACAATCGGATCACTCTTAGCTGAGAATCGTCAATTTAAAATGTGGGAGGAAAACTTTGAACACCCTGTAGAATCAAAAGCAAATTCTCATCGGCACGGCTCTCAGAATTTGAAATGACAGTGCAACGAAGGAAGCAATAAGAAGGAGCTACGATATCGGTACTCGGTATGCACTGTTGCGTGCACAAACCCAATAGACTTCGAGATATTCCTTCTGATACATAGTGCCTTCGAATTAACAATTACAGATTCAACCGAAACGTTAAGGAAAGTATTATTTAAAAGTATTTTTTAATAATTCTTTTCTAATACCAGATTTTCGCAAGAGATTTCACTTTTTATTTTTCCTGAAGCGCAGAATATGCGCACAGCGGTCAGCAGCCGTTGAAAAATGTTCCTGAGTCAGAGACGCATCGATTGATATGCGCAATCCCTCGAGTTTTATCGATAAATGGTATGGATACAAAGACGGGCTTTGGTGCCGAGCTGCAACTAATGTAACCAACTTAATCGATAAACTGATTAAAATGCAATCCTGAAGGGCTGTTTGCTTACTATTGTCATGCAAAATAAATGCACTGTATCATGCATCCTGCATGTACTGTATCAGGCACGCCTTCAGGGCGGGGCTCCCGTCCACCTCCTCAATATGAAGATTCATCCTAGGACTATCCTTCGTGGTATACAGCCTGGCGTGCCTCGCGGTCTTTTTTTTAAAAACCGCTCACTGCCGATTTTTTTGAGGCACCGTGTAGAAATGACGGACGTACTAGGCGCTGACTGACAGAGTTTAAACACGCAGTAAATTCTAGTCGGCAGAGCCAACCATATCATCCCCACGACCGCCGAAACAAGTCCAGTCTTGTTGCCATTCATCGCACCATTCTGGTCGACAGTGGCAGTTGGCTGTTCGACCTTATTCAGTGCATTTTAACACAGACGTGGAAGTCTGTATATGAGAAGGCGCTGAAATCGAATATTGGATGACAGACCAGTTTTACGTCTCGTAAGTGTTCTTATTCGTAATTTTCGAAGTTTAGAGACATTATTCAATCCTCGGTACATTTATGGATCAGGTGGCATGTCTGGGGCGCGTAAAAATCCGCAATCATAAGGTTTTCGAGCTTTCTTGCATGCGGAATACGTTTGTGCTTGCTTTTTTCTCTTCTGGAAAAGCGATTCTCTAATTTCGTGTATATCCTAAGTTTACTAGGTTTGTGGAATGACCAGCGTTCCGAATAGTCAGTCAATAGTTCTCGTTTCGGGGTTAATCAGGCGCTAATTTAGTTTCGATAATTAAGTTAGTAAATGGAATTATTGATTAATTAGTGAATAAACAGCAAGTGTCAAGAGCAAAGTTTGTGTTAACATTTGTGGTTGGTGTGCAAAAGCAGATATGGATATACGTTTAAAATTTTGAAAACTTCATGGAATAATTGGTCAATTTCGTCCGGTTTAACTTGCTTAAGCGTGCTCCTCAAGTTCAGTCGAACATTTAAACAAGTGAATTACATATGAGGAGCACACGCTTATTTCCATTCCTGCTTTTTATTCATTTTGCCCGCACGGCAGGATTAGTGAAAGATCTTCCGGCATGCAGCTATTGGATACATTAAACATGACATGCGATAAAAAATGCAGCCGAGTGTGACTGTATTGGTCCCGCAAATACTCCTGCTACCCAAGTCCATTTCATGCAAACTGCACGTAACTCTGGTCCCTATCGATCAATTGAGTTAAGCATTTTTAAACAGCGAACTTTGCAAGAAACTGTGCCAACTCACATTAATATATGCCGTGATATTTCGCCACTGGCGCTCGTCCAGCTTGTCGGGAACATTTTTCTCTCCGAAGACAGCCTATCTGTCATGCTCGCGGCATAAATCGAAGCCTCAAAAATGGTTGACGTTCGTCTGCATAAAATTCTAATCACCAAATAAGGTGCTGTAACCTATGTTTACTCTTATAAGTACAGTCAAAACCGGAGAAGTGCATACCGCTTAAGTACAAAAACCGGATAAGTGCAACATGTTTACATGCTCCAAACTTTTTTACATTGTTTTGTATATGATCTGAGACCGGATAGGTGCTAACCGTAAGTATGTAAGATTGCTAGCGTCTATCCCACTAAGTCGCAGAGTCCGCTATTTGATGGTGGATATGAGCTCGCCATATGAATGCAACAGTAGCTTAATCCGGTCGGCCGTCGCATACCTGACACCGGGATGTTGGCAATTTGGAAACTACCACAATGAAGCTGCTACCAATTCCCCGACCAGCGGAGGGATGAGCACCTTGATTGGGTGAGGAGTCGCCCTCAGCAGGAATTCAATCCCCGTCCTTGAGACTGGTGTGACCTCAGACCACTACACCATTCGACTCCTATGGATAAGTGCAAACCGGATACGTGTAAAAACCGGATAAGTGTAATATTTTTTGAAAACGCCGCGTGCAAATTTTTCATTGAATCATGACCGGAAAGTGCAATAGGACCGGACCCCGCATAAATGTCACTCAAAGATCTGTGTATGTAATATATAGCGCATCGAAATAATGACTATGACAATCATAGCGCCTTTCAACCTCACTTATCTAGAAGCTTTGTTTAGTGACAAAGAACGTTTTCTATACCATTTTCACTTAACAAGGACACTTTCCATATTACAAAGAACATTTTTCTAGTCATATCTATCCGGAAAATATCCTTTTTGATTAGGAACACGCTCTCTTTGCTTTGGATAGCATCGTTATAAAGTGGAAATGCTATATAACTAATCAAATGTGCCTACTTTGAGTACCGTAAATCCTCTAATAAACGCCCTGGGCGATTATTTTTTCAAACCAGGCTTGAGGGGGGGGCGACTGTTGGAGGGTGGCCAATTATTATTTCAATCGATGTTTGAATGAGGCACTCGTTGGAGAGAGGGCACTTCTTAGTTTCAATCGCCACGTCAACTTATAAAATTACTCATAAATTCCAAAATTGAGCGTTATCAGTAGTCGTTATTGACTTGGGAGTTTATTATTGAACAACATTGCACGGGCGTTTGATGTTCTAATCACTCTGAAGGGGGTGATTATTGGAGGGTGGGCGTTTATTAGAGGGTGGGCGTCTAGTTTTTCAATCAAGGCTTGGGGGGCGTCTACTGTAGGGTGGGCGTTTATTAGAGGATTTACGGTATTTGAGCAAAAATCGAGCTAAAATTAGAGCATACAATGAAAACCGTATATGTGCAGCAATTTTTCGTGCCTAGTCACGTTGCACTTATCTGTTTTCGACTGTATCATTGAAACTTTTTATTTGAAGAGCGAGCGTCAGCGTGAATAATTAATTAACGGTTTTCCCTCTGGTTCAGGACCATTAATATCAGATACATGTATCCTATATAGTGCGATTTTGGGGTATAATGAGAACTGGAATCAGAACCGAATTCGAAATTTTAAAACCTCAATACCGGAATCAAAGGTAAACTATGTTGCATGGCATTGGTTCCTCACAGCCTCTGTTGCTATGGAACACAAATGCGACGAGCATACTGTATCTTATCTTTGGAGCATGAACTCCTACTCATCATAAGTTAGTGGGTAGAGTTCGCATTACCTATGAAATGTCGAAACTTTCGTGAAAAAAAGCGAAATGCCTCTGCAAAATTTCATTATTTTAAGATTCTCCAATGCCAAATGCTCATTTTGCGCTAAAATTTTCAGCTGTTAGAGTCCCCCATCACCCAAAAATAAATAGTTCTCCTAATGAAGTTCAAATCGTGCTCATTACCCTATCCTGCGAGCTTTTGAACATTTGTGTGAAATGGACTCGGGTGCCAGGAGTGTTAGAGTAGCCAATACATATCAAATGGCGTAACAAAAGGCTACATGTAGTGGCGCGTGAAACTTCTTGAAATACATGCTCCGATTGATCAATAAATTAGTATTAATCAAGTACAGTGGAGTTTGTCAGAAATGTTACAGAGCTATCTTAATGATTTGGATAAATATTCAAAACTAACAGTTAATATACAATTTCTACCAAAATTGGGCACCATCAAGTTGCTGGCGGGACACCACTGAAACCCTCACTGCTTAGAGGGCCATGCTATCTTTAATCGGATTCAGACCATGCTCCATGCAGTGTTTGCTCAAAAAAAAGATGAGCGATTTGATACTTGTGAACACGAATTAAAAAAACCATCTAATTCCCTAGCAATACTAAATGTTTCAGTCGTCCTCCCAAGCCTTGAGAATCAAACTTACAGTTCCATGTCCATATCTGATTGTTACCTACTGCTGGCAATTTGCTAGCTGATTACTGTGCCGTGCGCCGCATAACTGACAATTTCATAATGGGCAATGAAGGGAAAATGCATAAAAAGCACATTATTTCCTTTGTTCCTACCTTTTCCTTGAGTTATAGATTGCTCGATACTTACAGAAACTCAGCTCAAATTTTATTCGTTAATTAAAATGAATAATAGAGTTTAAGGCAATCTTTGCTGAAAAGCCAAATAAATACTGAATTATCTTAATTTTCGACAACCGACATTCGTAAAGCAAACTTGCAGTAAAAACTGTCCACTAGATTGATCTAGCAGTAACTGAGTTTCAGGCGGATCGTTCGCAACTGATTCAAGTCGATTGCTTGATGATCAAGGTGAATTGCTATGATTCCCGGGATAAATCCGATATGGCAGGCGTTGCTGGCGACGTTGTATACGTGGGGGATGACGGCGCTCGGAGCGGCGGTGGTCTTCGTTTTGCCAAATAGCAACAAGAAAGTTTTGGATGTCGGATTGGGCTTTGCTTCTGGCGTCATGGTTGTCGCCTCCTTTTGGGGTAAGTATTCATTTGTTTGCATTAGTTTCAACGGTAAAAGAGTAGCAGAAGTGGACTCCAGGTCATGTCCGCAGCGAGGTGTTGCCTAAGATCAGCAGGGATAGAGACTTTGGAGATGTGATGGCCGGGTGCCTTCGCAGTATAATATACTCCCAAATATGTGTAATACCCATCGTCACTCTTCGCCGCTTCACTTTCATAAAATTTGCTAAAGATTGACTTTAAAATGAGACCTTCATTTTTTAATGATCAATATTTCCCATATGCCTTCAGCCATTTGAACGTTGTACGTGTGAGAATTCATCGGGGCATGTAAGTTCCCCCAATGCACAAGCATGGATATCATCAAACGTTTTTAAACACTATCAAGATCCTACCGGAGTTTATCAAGATTACGCCCCTGGGCGATGACGAGAAAAAGCGGTTTTGTGGTGGTCACATGAAATTCAAAATTACGCCCCGGGGCCAAATTTCGCGAAATGCCTTGAAACGTACAGACACATAGTACTGTTGAAATACTACCGTCAGCTACTATTTTACTATAGCAAGATAACATAGAGCAGCGAAAGTTGACCATATTCACGCTAATTCGCAATTAAATGCAGTATTNGCCCCGGGGCGATGACGAAAAAAGGCAGCTTTTTGGTGGTCACGTGAAATTCAAAATTACGCCCCGGGGCTTAATTTCGCGAAATGCCTTGAAACGTACAGACACATAGTACTGTTGAAATACTACCGTCAGCTACTATTTTACTATAGCAAGATAACATAGAGCAGCGAAAGTTGACCATATTCACGCTAATTCGCAATTAAATGCAGTATTACTTGCATATTTATTGATATAGCAATAGGACAATTCCGAGAAAAAATTGCACAGACAGTACTATTTTGTGCTGTTGAACGAACACTTTTAACTCCGAAATTACGCCCCGGGGCTAAATATCGAGAAGGCTTTCAAATTTACGCCCCCGGGGCTCAAATTTGGGAGGGGGGGCGTAATTTCGAGAAACTCCGGTATGATGATACTTTGCAGTTGCGCTATTTATTCAAACTAGCAGACCCGTGGAAAATTTCCACGGGTTGTTCCATAAAATTCGAAAGCGCGACAATTTACACTCGCGCGCAGTAATTTCACGTCTGGTTTCTACGCCAATCATGTGCGTCGCTTCCATTTCTAATTGATCGATCTGCGGCTCTGTCTGGCCGTCTCGCGCGCTGCAATGTCGAACTTCCTTGCTTACCACCCTTAACCGTTGAACGGTACGAAATCAGATAGTTTCTGACGTTCACTGGAAGAGCGCGCTGGATCGGTTTGGACCGGGCAGATTCCGACGCTGGCCTCGAAGGGACTTCTGACCCATTAATAACAACGGGCAGATTCTAAAGCTTGCCATGATGGTACCCTGGCTCTTACTAAGAATGGGCAGATTCCAACTCTTGCCTCGAAGGATCTCTGACCCATATTAAGAATGCGCAGTTCCCTACGCTTGCCACGATGGGGCCGCAACCCGTACGAAGAAAGGGCAGTTTCCGACGCTCGCCACGAGGGGGCGCTTGGTCCGCATTCGGGCCAATCAGAACGCTGGCACACACAGACACACACACGGACAAGAGTAATTATATATAGAGATGAGAGTGATAAATAAATATTTTCCTCCTCAAACTCGATAGAGTATAATTTTCTTTGCGTCAATTCTAAACTCAGCATTGACTTTATGAGAAAATAGTTATAGTTGTTAAAGCTAAATTACGGTACCCGACGACGTGAAACCTATAAAATGATATTTAAACGTTACAACATAGCTCGTTAGCGGACTAATATGTTTAAATAAGAAAAATAAGTAGTTTTTCACACGCAGTGTTTCAATCACTGCACCATCATAATAAAATCCGTTCTCGACCGCGACGTCGACTTCTGTTTCATATCCTCCCATCAATCAGCCTAGACCGGACCTCGCAACGAGAGTTTTACTCGTGACACCGAATTTTCAAAAACGCACCGTGATTTCTTAAACATAATCTACGTCATAGCCTGTGATTGATCGAATAGCTGCCTCGTCTGAAACAGGTCAACCAGGACATTTCGCTTGAGCGCCGCTGGCGAGGCGAGTTTTGAAGTATCGAAACAGGTTTTTAGCTAAAACTTTGAATGATCAATCATTCATTATCAGAGCAATGAACATTCTTGAGCCATACTCTCGATTTAATGACCAAATGCGCAACGGGGACGGACCTATTTCCAAACACTCTTGCAATGCCGCAACTTCATTGCGCTACAGCTGCAATAACTTTGTCAAAAGTGCCACAAAAACCGCCATTTGCAATCGAATTTTCACTCGGTCAATCCTTCTACGTGGACGGTATGTGCTTTTCAGGACTTCTGACTCCTGCGATAGATGTCGCCGAGAGTACTATGGGTCGTTTCGGCCTTATTACTGTGCTCGTAGGCTTCATTGTCGGTGCGGTATTTGTATTCGGAGCGGACATAATCATCGCGTTCTGCGGCGGCTCTACGGACACATCCGTTGTGGCACTGGTGAGCAGTGCATTTGGTTTCGAAGATTGAGCGTCGTGGTACCTTTTTAGTACGCAGCGACTCAGCTCAGTTAGCTATTTTTTATTAGTTCATCGCTTGCTTTACTCGATATTAACTCTCAAATGTTGTCATATTCTGCTAGTATTTTAGGTCTTTTACGCTTCTCTTAAGTTGGGTGACTTTCAAACAAAGTTATACTATAAATAAGTGGCTAAATCTTAAACTTCGCTACATCATAGCTCACATTTTACGACTGCAAATGCAGACTGAAAATCATGTTCAAAAGTTGATTTATAATCTCATTTATACTCTGCAAAGCATACTACAGTGAAACCCGGATATAAGAGCAAGCAGGGGAAATCCAAAAATTGCTCTTATATCCGGGGTGCTCTTATATGCGGGGTCGGCCATTTTGTGCAACATTTGTTGTTAGAAATATGTCAAATAGTGTATTACAGGTTAGAACATACTGTTCATCGAACAATATCACGTTTTAAGAACAACTATAGCATACCAATTCACTAAAAGTAGTCATTTATATTAGATTGAACGAGTGTGCAGTAAAACCGCTCACAGTGAGAGTCAAAGTAAAGTATAGCTATGGGCGGGTGTACTGACCGACATGTTAGTTGACCACGATTTTGTTTATTTTGGCGCCTTTTTCTGTCAAAACTAGTGTATAAGAGCAAGTATATTTGAGAACTCTATTTAAGATATTGGACCGGTTTCACATCGGATACTTGAGCTAAAGTCGGACTTTACGCAATGATAAAGGATAGGCCTGAAGTCTGACTTTAGCTAAAGTACGCGATGTGAAACCGGCCCATTGTGTTCAGAGCATCTAGAGCAAGCGAGCTCAAGTTGTAGAGCCGGTGAAATAGTGGCAAAAGATCAAGAGTTCGATTCCCACGTCCCCTGTGAATCTTCTAAAGTGAACTCGAACATTACGGGAATCGAACCCGCGACCTTTTGCTTACTATTACACCGGCTTTGTCACTTGAACTGGCAGGTTTTTGTCATTTTATGGGGTGCTTGCTCTTATATCCGGGTCTTGGCCACAAAATCAGCCAAAAAAATTGCTCTTATATCCGGGTTGCTCTTATAACCGGGTCTCTTATATCCGGGGTCGGCTCCTGTGTTGTAGCATAGTACAGGTGCACGGGAAATCGCGAAATGGCTCTTATATCCGGGTTGCTCTTATATCCGGGTCTCTTATATCCGGGTTTCACTGTAAATTGATATTTTGTTAGAAGTTAGTAATTCCAAATGACTATATTACCGAAAAAAGCAATTGAAATTCGTTTCATACTTCTAAAATCAGTGTTCTAGATACGCGCGAAACAAATAAAACCTACTTCCGATGTCGAAAAGTCACATGATAAAGAAGGAGAGGGGAGTAAAGAGAAAACGGAGATAGAAGAGACTGAAAAGAAGCTGAGCGTCGAAAGGGCGGTTAGCTGGCGTAGGATGCTTCTTTTGATTGTCGTCATCACGCTTCACAACATTCCTGAAGGACTTGCTGTTGGCATAAGTTTTGGTTCGGCTGGCACGTCGGAGAAGGTCTGTTTGGTTGTTCATTTACTAACTGATATTATTGCGAGGGATTCATTGAAAATTTGCATGGCAGTCAGGGGCCTGTTTCATAAAACTGTTGCAATTTGCATTGTCATCACGCAATTCTGCAACTTTTTGTTTCATAAAACTGTTACAGTTGCAGAATTGCACAGTTGCAGTTGCAGAATTGCAGAATTGCGGGATTGCAATTTAATAAAAGTGGCACTATTCCGCAATGCTGCAACAGTTGCGAAAAAAAGTTGCAATTCTGCAATTCTCACGAAAAGACACAATTAATGTAAAATCAATGAAGAATAAAGCGGATTACTAAGACTAGCATAGAAAGAGAGCATAACGATGCGTGAAATGATGTGAAATTTGTGAATTTTTTCCTATTCGTAACGATTTAATGGCATATCGTGACAGTGTAAGTCCAAATTTTGAATTTAAAAGAATACCGCCATGCAAATAAAATTACGGTACCGTGCTCTCCAGCTTGAGAATCACACTTTAAATTTAAATGCACTTTTAAGATTGTTGCAGAACTGCGGGATTGCGGAATTGCAGTTGCAGAATTGCGAAAAAGTTTTATGAAACAGAAAATTGCAGAATTGCATTTGCAACTGTTGCAGTTGCGGAATTGCAGTTGCAATTGCAACAGTTTTATGAAATAGACCCTGGAAGCAGAGGCAGAAGTTAATTCCGAGGCCAGATTGGATGTTAAATGACAATATTCTCACTGTTCGAAGAGAGTCAGAAATAACATATTTTGACTACGAAAAGCGAGATTTGGATTTTTTCAAATGTCATAAGTAGCATTAACGAAGGGTTTATTATTCGCGATATACTCTCACTGTTTCAGGCGACATATGAGTCAGCGTTCAACCTCGCGCTGGCTGTGGGTTTGCAGAATTTGCCCGAAGGGCTCGCTGTTTCCTTACCGCTGACGGGCTTTGGTTATTCAAAGTGGCAAGCGTTCGCCTACGGTCAGCTTAGTGGAATGGTAGGAAACTCGTGCATCAACAGTTACCGAATAACGCTTGAGAACAGTGTGGCAACTAAATTTTAAACTTAGTTGGTATACTGGTGGAGAGGCGTTGCGATATCAAAAACAACAATTCCGGAATGGCAATCGGATGGACGGTGCTATGAAAGCGGAAGGTTTTGGTCACTTTTACCAAAATCTCGAATTTATTTGCACATAGAAAATGTTACCAAAATTTTGCGTTTTGGGATGTTGCTAACAGAGTTTAGGGTTTCTAAAAATGAACCAATCAGTAAAGCGCGGGTTCTGTAAAACAGTTTGCTGTGGCATATGAAATATGCGGCCTGCTAAAAGGAGTTTCTTGGTACAGATGAGGACAGTACGGTTGCAAAGTTGTAAAATAAAACCATATTTTGTTATGTTCATTGATGCGATGCAACTGATCCTTGAGTCCAGTCATTTTGATACCCACTATTAAAAATAAAACGGCTGTTTACCATCAGTTATGGCGAAAAGACACGAAGAGGAATATTTCTGTATTTGTATAGCGATCCTTGATACTTCAGTCTCATTATTCTGATATTGATATATTGACCATATATTGACTAGAATTTTGCTTTACTAATCATATTTTTTGCAGGTAGAGCCATTGTCGGCGGTGATCGGAGCGGCGGCGGTGACGCTGATCGAATCGATAATGCCCTATGCGTTAGCATTCGCAGCCGGCGCTATGATCTGCGTTGTTATTGATGACATCATTCCCGAAGCGCAGAAAAATGGAAACGGTCGTCTCGCGTCAGTCGGTGCCATCGTCGGTTTTTGTGTTATGATGGCGCTGGAAGTCGGTCTAGGATAATTTGATGCTGTCGTGAATATTTGACATGATTTGCTATCCTCTAAAAGTGGGTGCTCGTAAATTGTGGAGAGGGCAATCGGTGGGGGAGGGTGGCGAGCTTCGTTCTTCCGTTTCGTGGGCGGGTGAGACGGATACCAAGCATTCGAGACTTCATTCAATACACGCTATTGTAAAGGCCCAATCTATAGACTGTGAGCGATCGGCTTATTTACGGCGTTGTTTTGTTATTTAAGCATCCAACTGCTAGCTTCGAGATGTCGCTGGAAGCTGAATAAAGCTTATTTAGTACGGAAGTATGGCACTAGATGTCGTTCACATCTGAGAATGACAGAACTAAAGGATTTTAACATTTGAGACCACAGAAAAAGTGTCTGAAGAACTATTTTAATGGTTATCGAGATGCTAATGTCATACGTCATTAAACATATGAGATAAACACGGCATCGAGCGGTGTCGAACAGGAAGCAGTGATCGGCGCAAAACCAATAATAACCAAAGGTCACTTGGCGGTGAAGGTCACCGGCAGAAGTTTTAATGCTGCCGACGTGACATTTCCACTGTACTATTTAGATCAGTTTAGAGAAAAGTCATACAAGTCAGCGCATGCCGCAACCAGTGATCGTTAATTAACGCTTCTGATACTGTAGGAGTAGATATTATTCGCAGGTACTTATTTTCGCGAAATTCGCAACTCGGCGGATATGCGACAATTTATACTTTCAAAATTATATACCATCACTTTGCACCAACATTTATACCAGTTAGAGAAGAAAAATTGTGAAATTCAATACATTCGAATGGGTCCAAAACGGCTGATTTGCAAAAATAAATATCTTAAAATATTTATACCCTGTTGTGAATTCCTTTTTTTCTTTCACAGAAGCTTTTTATTTGCTACTTGACATATATAGCAGACACGTTGATGCAGTTCTGGATATGGTAAGCGAGATGAGTCTAGTGAGCGCAACTAGTTCTCACAAGATTCTAACAAGTAAGTCCCTCCTCGGGTGCGCGCGCCTGTAGCTCGCTTCCCGGAGAATTCTATTAATCATTCGTTTCACTTAATTGAGGCTTAGTCCGCCGTCTTTTGGGGACAAAAGCTCATTTCTCTTAGATGAAACGCCTGATTGTTTTTGGGGAAAAACGTTCTCAGTAGTCGCTTTTCCATCTACTTCTAACATTCAATCATTCTTTTTCTAGTCTATTTATAACATTTGATTATTCTCTTTTCGCGACATACCCCTAAAGTATTTTTTGATGGAGATGGGCTGGGAACGGGGGGTGGGGGTGAGATACATTCCGTTCAAACACGTTCATAGCTTTGATATTATTCTGGGAGGTGCAAAAAATTATCGCAGCTTACCGTCTTCCGTTTTTTAGGTGGAAACTTGATTATGTGGAAACTTGATTATGTGAGGGTATTACCAGGAAACGGGGTATCTGTCTCCTGTACATGGAGCTTATACTTCAGACGCCAACCGGTGTCTCAGAGTCACAATTGAAAGCAATGGCTACCGATATTCGTCAAGGGTAGTTCTTGTTGGTGAGAGTTTCACGGAACAGTGCCTAGTGGGCACTTTTTGTAGGGGCGCGGACACTTCACCGATCTGGACAGTTCACCGACTAGGGCATTTCACCGACCGGACACCTCACCGATCAGTCATTTTTGTGACAGGCTTTGTTAGATCGGACAGTTCACCGACAGGTTTTTTCATTGACCCGGTTCTCAGTAAGTGGTCTGCTGAGAAATGCGTTTTAGCTAAGTTCAGAAGAGACTATGTTAGTAAGCTTATTCAGAAGCGGTCAAAAAAATAACAAGTGACAAAAGTGTTAGACAAAAACACAGGAAATGAAAGTCAGAGTGAAAGGTTGTGAGCAAGTCCTCTAAGATAGTCAAGCAACTGAGATGCATCAAACGACCTTGCTAACATTATATATTGTTCACTTGATCACTAATTGCCTTATCGAATTAACAATTCAATACCATTTAATTGGCCTCCGTTGCTATTATAAAGCCTATGTCAGTTACCGTATTTCTTCCAATAGACGCCCTGGGCGTCTATTTTTTCAATCAGGGTTTGAGGTGGGCGTCTATTGGCGGGGGGCGTCTATTGGAGGGGGGCGTCTATTAAAAGAAATACGGTATGTCAACTTAGTTTTTTTTATTTTCGCGTCATAACAGCACATTCTTATGTCAAACAATTCTAACGAAGAAGCAACATAGCTAGAGATCACTTTCTTGAAGATGATGGTTCTCAGGGTTGATTTTGATTATTCACGTTGGTCACAGACTGAACACGATTTTTGAACTTTCTTTCAAATTTCCTTCGAAACCAATCAGAAATAATCCTGCGATATTGTCGGACGCAAAATAAAGTAAGCAAAGGATCGATAACTGGGCAGAGCTGAAAAAGTCCAACTGAAATATTTATAAATGGATTAAGAACAGTTATTCCGAAGATCTTCCACGTCTGATAAACTATATTATAGTTGAATAAACTGTCCAAAATAATCATTATCACGGCTGGCAAAGAGCCGACCACCGGAAAAATACCTTGAATGGTGATTGCAATCAAAAGACTGCGCTCATCTTTCAACCGGGATAGGTCCAAGTGAACAACGACCGTTTGTATATGCTCCCTTATAAACAAGAAAACTTTAACGATGCAAAATATTGATACAATGCTCAAAACTCCAGCAGGGACGAGCAAAAATTCTCGAATGACTGGAAACCAGTACATATAACCGCAAAACATGTCACCTACAAGATGCGTTGGACTAGCAAAAGCTAGGATTGGATACAGTATTGGCCAGTACACTAACAGGCACGAGTAAAACACTACCCGATTAGTAAATATGTTTGAATTTTGGCGAACAACAACCACATAACGATTAATTGAAACAAGTGATAGAGAATTAAAATAGCAAACAGCAAAAGTCAGGCTCCAAATTCGGTAGAAAGTGCACAGAAACGGCGTGTACTTCAGATTATTGTCTACCACATATATATGCACAAGATTATAATTCAAATGGCCGCCGAGTAAAAGGATTTCACAAATTGCAACATTCCCCAATAAATATTTGTAGTTGTTCTCTATTGATTTATTGATAAACGATAAATAGACGACGAAAAGATTTAAAGGCATTCCGAAGAAACAGACTACGTAGACTTGAATAAAAAGAAATGAGGAACTATAAGACGCAGGCGGAGGGATTAATGTATTGTTGCTGTCGAGCGATGTTAAGCCAAGAATAGAAGAAACAGCACTTGTAAGAGTCATCCTTTCGCTTTCTCTTTAATTCTGATAAGTTATCGTTTTCAGAATAGATCAGTTGTCTTGGAATCACACAAGAAAAAACGTATATCTTTTTTACGGTGACGCGGGCCAGAGATTTTAGCTGGCACAGCAATAAAAATTTTCTCTCAGATTTTTAACAATTCGACTTTTGATTGGGCTACGAATAAAGGCTGACGTTGAGAAGTAATCTGTGCGGCTCTTTTGCGGTAGAACTCCTTTTATGGCTCTTTCACTAGCATAAGAGTATTTTGAAAGGTATTATTGAAATGCGTCGTTGGGGCGTAATTGCTGACCTTTGATTATGTGTTGCATCCATACAGGAGGTAAAAATGGAAGCTAAGCTTGTTAGCCATTCGTCTGTTGAGCCTCTTAATAATTATTTCTCTGCTAATAATCACTCTAAAAGTAAGGCAGAGGCGTCAGAACGATCGATTAGATATTCTGCGGAGGAGGGTGTCTCTTTCATAAAAGAGTAATGAATCGAGAACAGAAGAAATTGAAAGCTTCCTCATCAGTTACGCCATAGGCATGGCAAGAAAAAGGCGTAGAATGGCCGCAGTGCTCATTCGGACAGTGGATTGTTTCTCTATAAGCGGGAAACAGGTCACAAATCTTGCTAAAAACAATCGATTTTTCACTCAGTAAATGAATTCTATAGTTCGGTTTTCAAAGAGTACGCTGCTGACTTTTGCCTGTACTCGACGTCCACCGCTGCTTCCTATTCACTCTTTTCGTGGTAGCAGGAATTGCAGTTTGACCAGTTTCCCAGCAATTTTGAATATTAAATGCATCTTTGGGCCAACCGACACGCGCACGAATAAATTTGATATATTGATGAAGTTATTAATTCAACGAACAAATAGTCGTCAAAATATCAGTCAACCATCGCCGCGAAGCTGATTGTGAGAATCGTTACTCTGTGAAAACTAGTATTGCCACCAGCAGAGGAAGGTAGTTTATTTTTCAAAAGGAACGTTTGTGCGGATAAAATTGAAAATGGCCCCCTTCACAACTGAAAACGGCCCCTCAGGGTGGTGGATTGAAAATAGCCCCCCTCAAAGCGCGTTAGACTGAAAAGCCCCCTCTCGAGAGCGAAGACTGAAAGTGGCCCCCTCAGAAGTGTTAGACTGAAATCGGCCCCCTCGCGTTCTATGACAAGGCGATTAAACAAGATGAAATATACATGCAAAAATGCAAAAAGATATCAGCTGCAGTTGGTAACAATTGACAAGCACAATGACCGGTGAACTTAACGCATTATAATGCTCCAACTGTTGCGAGTAAAACGAATTCTTAAAATAGGCGCGCACTCCCTGAGTCTCACAACGGCAGTACAGTTTCTTGGAATTATTTCACTTTCAAATTTCATAATAACATCGAAGACATTTTCTTCATGATAACTCCGTTTTTTTGGTTCGTTTTGGGCTACTGTGTTTTCAATAAGTAAAGACAATGGTGGAAAGTAAAGCAATTCTAACAATCTAGACGATGAGATAAGGACACTGAATGAAGCAAATACTTTAAATAGTTAATGTAAATCTCGCTAATAACAATAAATCCACAGGTCAGTGTGTCTGTCAAATGTAACCAACTGCAGCTGATATCTTTTTGCATTTTTTTGTGTATATTTCATCTTGTTTAGTCGCCTTGTCATAGAACGCGAGGGGGCCGATTTCAGTCTAACGCTTCTGAGGGGGCCACTTTCAGTCTACGCTCTCGAGAGGGGGGCTTTTCAGTCTAACGCGCTTTGAGGGGGGCTATTTTCAGTCCACCACCCTGAGGGGGCCGTTTTCAGTTGTGAAGGGGGCCGAATTAAATCCTG
>NIUQ01003797.1:0-15925 GCA_002796945.1 Plectus sambesii
TGCTAGCATTGCGTGCGCTATAAAACTTCAAGAAGTATTCGTTCGATATTGTTTCCTATTCAGCTTTTATATTTTCTGAGCTCTTTTTTAAATTTTTTGAGCTTCAACATGAGGAAAGTAGAAGGGAGTGCGAACGGTGTTTGTATCTGAAGCATTTCGTTGATGACCGATTTAATCATCGATAGTAGAGCCTTTTCTGCTTACCGCCCATATTGGTGTTTGTCTCCGAGTAAGGTGATTTCCGCAATAAAGTTTCATACAGCACGATGCCAAATGAATACATATCAGCTATTTGTTTTGCTCCTCTTGCATTTGCTAATTCTTTCTTGGAGATAAATTTCTTTTGATGTTGAACAGGAGATCGCAAGCTCTCTGGTGCCATGTACAGTAATTCGCCTGAAATGTTTCAGTGTTAACAAACATAATGCGAAATACAAAAATTCAAGAATTCTGCTCAAATGCTGGGAGATTTTCGATCTCTATTGAGGTTCAATTCAATGCTTAAAGCTGGGGGAGAGTACAGACGATACTGGCAACAGTATAAGATTCCATAGAACTGAACGCAAAAATGGAGCAATGGAATAGGGATTTCGGCAAATCTGCAGAGAGCGAAGAGCTTTGCAGAAGATACACATTTTTAACACTGTAAAACCTGTCCTCGTACAAGTACGCCGTTATCAGCCAACGGTAATGAGAAATCCTGAGTTTGCTGCTCTATCACAAGCAGAGAAACGGAAGTTGGCTTACTTAGTGGTCTAACGACGGATTCAGCAGGATCCGCTTTCAACCTTATCGACCCGTCACTCGTCCACTCATGAATTGTGTCTTCCAGCGCAAATCCTCCTAATTTCACTATCCAGTTGCTGTCAATCAGACATTTTTCTGTTGAAAGAGAGCCATGATAACCAACCGTCGATGTATGCAAATAGTCAAGTCCCTAAAATATTTACAAAATAATAAATGCGCGATAACAGAATTTTCTAAATGGGACTTTTTATCGTAGTTCTCGGGAGTCAAATATAAAATATCAATATGCACAAAAACAGGAGACTCCAGACGTCCTGCAGTTAGCAACTAAATTTAAACTCGGGAATAGCAATATAAGAACGAACGAGCATACCGCTGTGATATCCCGAAGGAAAGAAGATTTAAAGTTGCTGTCCATGTTCAAAGTTTCGTCCTGAATATAATCTTGCAGGGTGCCTCTTGGACAGTGTTTCCATAAAATCATCATCTCATTTTTCGTATTATTGCAGCAGATGCCCAAGAATGGATTCAAATTGTCATGTGCCAGCTGCTTTATCTGAAACGATCGACACTTCCTTCCAACCTTTCTGATTTATACAACTTGCGAAATAGCATACTATGAGAGTGCAGAACTGTAATAAAGTTCTACACTTCACATTTACATTAGCTTTATGAAATCGACCCCAAGATTTCTGAAGTTTTCTAACCGCTAAAAGTAGTCGCAGTTGATCATCGCCGAAATTGAGCAGCTTTGCCTGTGTGAAGCGCTGAACTTTTGCAAAGTTGTTGCCGATAATTGCGCAGTTTCGTTCAGCAAGAAATTGCGATGTGGCGCTGATGTCGCTTCTGCCACTGCAGATACTGCGTAGGCTTGACAGCGTCTAAATATTTATTTGCGATAATACCATATTTTGAGATGTATTTGTCCTATAGTTATTTATCTGTCTAGTGATGTGTGTAGGTCATTTTTAACAGTGACTTAAAACCATTGTACACCTATGGTAAATTTTATTCTTTAGGAAGAATATTCGAATCGTCAGCGGAACCGTAATATGTCATAATCCCGTACAACAATGCAAATGGAAATTGAAGTACCTTGTTGAGCTTCGTACTGTCGATAAGACGTATCTTGTCGATTGGTATTTTCCACGGCATCGAATTGAGCATTTTATGTGCTCTAAAAAGGGACACGTAATAGCGGCATTGTGCTGCGAAGTAAGTCTTACTGTCGTTTGTGGTTCAACCAAATGATCAAAATTGCAACCAACGCTAGCGCCCCTATTGCGCTGCCAAAAATGACTATCCGCATGTCGCATTTCGCCCCGTCGAAGCCACATTTTGGCTCCTTCGCTCCGGCCAACGCTCTCGTCCATATATCAACACTGATGTTGACCAATGCCTGAAGAAGTTGAGCAGAGCATACATACAGTAAGCAATGGAATACAGAGCGTTGTGCTTCGTTTAATGCATTCTCAAATGGAGATGATACGATATCCGGCACATTTTTGGCCAAAGATGCTGCTCTGCTGTCATTAAACCTGCCAATCGACGGCGTTAGCCGGGAGTTTTTCATATTGAAGGGAGTGCATAATATTTGAATTCATAAACGTGTAAATTCAGGGACCTCTTACGCCAAGAGAAACCGAAAAAGGGCCTGAAGCCGTGGGATCGCAGCATCCGCAGACAGTGAGGCTTAAAAGGTGCCACAGTCCTCCCCCAGCCACTTGCATTTAATCGAGCATAACCTTGCTCCTTAGCTGGAAATTAAAAGCAGAAAAATGCATAGTATTAATAGTGTTTCTCACCAAATCATAGCAACCAGTGTCGTTAATCAATCCATCACAATTTTCGACTCTTGTTGGTTGAATGGACAGAATCATTTGTTGCCGGAGATCATCAGGGAGGACATAGTATGCGCCGTAGTGTGGGATTCTCTCGGCGAGTTCATCAGTCACTACCGGACCTGACACTCCTGTAATTCAACTCTTATTCGTCTGCAAAGTTTCTTTCGCTTATTTCTTCTCTGCTGTTTAGTGCTAATTTTAGTTGAAAGGATTGGGTGATTTCAGTTTCGAAATACACGCTAGAGATATGGTCAACGATTGTTTGATAATTTTGCCAGATAGTCACTAAGTTTATCTTTTCAGTACGTTTTGATGTTAAAACCGCGGGGTCGTTTTGCCCAGGAACAATCCTTTACCATCTTGCGCAATCCATATAAAGGGGAACTGTTTTAAAATTTGCAGTGAGAGGCGGTGGGTAAAGGTCGATTTGACAGAACGGTTCACGAACTGACTTCTTTTTTTGTACAAGTTGTGATGATCTTATCACGAGCGCTGTCAGTCAAGACGCATCCGATACTCATACACTTTATATTTGAGTCTATTATCTTAGAAGAATGCTGTCTTTCATGGTGTTAATATGGCAGTACCGTTTACCAGTTTCTCAAATCAAACTTTTAAAATATTTGTAAAAAGGCCGTTTACGTTGAAAATTTCAATAAGAGAAGGAACTTGAAAACTCGGTTTCAAACATTACCTTCGAACTGAACGTTTCTCATTTTGTTCCACACGTCCACGCCGTCGATGTTAATTTTGCCGTCATTTGACTCGTTCCACGCCGCTCTCAACGCTTTCCCGTATAATATCAGAGAATCGTAAAGAGCCAGATAACGATGAATTCTGGTCTAAAACAATCAACTTGTTGAAAAAAATGAAAAGACGAGAGTGAAGACTTAGTTGGCCCTAATTTTCAAACTATCACTCTGTTTTCGACGGCTTAGAAAAAACTTCCCACGCAAACTGTCTCTTGTTCCCTGAGAGCAATGTGATCTTCTCCATTTTATCAATTCCTTCTTTGCTCCTGGGTAAAGTAGATGCAACGATAACACAACAATTCACTCAAGTGATCTGAACCGCTTAACAAACACGAATTTGAAAATTTGGATAATTTGGAAACTAATGTATTGTATGTTCGTTTCTTTTAGGAAGCAAATTGACTCACAACAGAAAGACGATCAGCAGGCAGACCAGCTTCCGTCGTAAAACGCTGCACAAACTCTTCATTCCTCGTATTCAATGTTCCATCGTTATCCAGCTGAAACATTGCACAGTTCATTTATATTTTCATTCCCTAAGCGTCGTTTCCTACTGACCGTATTTTCTCGAACAATAAATACGTTCAGCGACTGTGTTGAGGTGTGCAGTCGTTTATTACCGCAATATTAAGACCCATTAACAACATAACAGAAAGTTAAATATATTTTTAATGGTTTGTAATATGGGATTACTAATATTAAGAGTAGTAAACATTTAAGCTGAATGTCTTTCAGTTTTAAGTTACAGCTGCCAGCTCGTGCTGGTTGAGTGAAAGTATTGGCAAGTATCGTATTAACTATAAACTGGCTATCTTACGAGGACAGTTCCGTCATAATCCAACTTGATCTCTGGAATGATCACACGATTGGCGTCCATCCACGGTCTTTGAACATCAACATCATGGAATATCCATGGCAGGATGTACAAATATTCGCTAGTATACATTTTCGATTGGCGAGCCGCTTTCATAAATGCCTGAGCATCTCGAACCGATGTCCCAAACAATACTACCACAACTAAAAGGCTGCGTTTATACTTGAACATGGAACACGTTATTCAATAGATGCTTTATTCTATTCATTAATTAGTTCTTTACTTTATAACCAGAGCATCCGATTATAACAGAGCAGAGCCCCATCCAAATACTGCAGATGTATTATGTATTAATTACTTAATACCCCTCGTAATAAATTACAGAAGAGGTATCATTTTCCAAATAAAAATGTTGCTAAGAAACATTGACTGCTTTGGCTGATGAGAGAGATTTTTTGTAAATTTGAAGAAGTAGTTTCAATCAATAAAAATCTTTTATGAATTGAATGTGAACAAATTCTGTTTTCATTCTAAAAACATATATCAGTCGAATAGGTCAGCAAATAAGAAGAGCTAATTAAAGCCATTGAGAGGGTAATAATTACGAATACACTGATACTTCCAACACTACTCTCTAAATCGAGTTCATTGTTTTTCAATGAACAGTTCATTATTTTCACACCAAAAGAATAATTGATTGAATAACAATTCCAATGTTTTGCACTGCAACGTACATTATTGTTTTTTAATGAACTACTTCATTAAAACAATGAATTATTCTTTTGGTGTGAAAACAATGAACTCGATTTTGAGAGTAATAATTACCCCACGAATGAAGTAATAAATGTAAAAGTACTGCTGCATGGTTGCAGTCACGAATAATTGCATCCAATTAGGGGGTTAGTATTAGTAGCAAAAGAGTGAACGAACTCGTGATTAACGTCTATTTACAGCTTTAGCTTTTGTCATATGCCGTGTTGTGCATGACACGAACAACTTAATCTATTGAAAGTCTTTAACAAGTCTGCTGGATGGAATGTTGGAGATCGTTATGAATGGTAATGTCGACACAAAATCCACTTACTTCGCGCGCTTTTTTGTATTTTCGATAGTTTTCCACTCGCAATGATCTCTTCAGCAGTAAGATTTACTGGAAACAAGACTTTCGAGGCGATCGTAATGTCACTCTCCTCCAATAATTCCACAAGATGATCAATTCTTTTAACGGCTTCTTCATCGGGAGTATAGGCAATAGCAATCTGAAATTATGGCAAGTTTCTGTATAAACAGTTGCCTTTTTGGTGGAGGTAGAGAGAATCATCAAGCTTAATCATGCGTTTGTCAATACAAAATTTTAAAACAAGCCCAGAATGTTAGCATCTATCTGGCTGAACAGTATCGAAAGCACCAGACTATCATCCCTTGTTTTTGCGAACTCATAAACTTGAGAAAAACAGCGACGACTTATTTACAAACACTGTATCGCAAATGTTCCGTCCCAAGTCTTAGGATTAACTGGAAACATATTGCTTGCCGGCAAAGAACTTGGCTGCGGGTTTTCGTCATCACCGCGGAGACTGACCGGTGTCAATGCAAAGTGCCGAAGAATAGCGTGCAAGGCGTCGACCAATCCGTTCGTGGTCGTCATCGACATCCGTGCGAGAGTACGGTAGACGGTTTTGTTGGCAAAGAAACCCGTTCCTGATGTGTAGCTAACAACCGGCACGTCCCACAAACCTGCCAATTTTGCAACTGCATCCATTTCTGCAATTAGACATGTGTTTTAGTGACTTGGCGCAGCTTCATTAGTCTTCTATTGTTTCATGACGACGTGTCCGTTACCGATGTATACGGTTCAACTGCCTTCAACTCAAACTAATGACATGGAGAAAGACGGCTAATTCATATTTGCTACTGCTTTTCTATGGTCTAGGTTGGCTAGTCATGTTATGAAGGCAATAAACTACTAAAATTTAACATAGTTTCTGCAAAAAGGAATAAAATTTTCACGAATGGCTTACCGTCAGTACATGCAGGACCCATGAATGCCCGAACGCCATCGGTATACATGTCGACCGCCGATTTCACGCCAACGAAATTGCCGCAACCCACTGTAGACTGTATTCTAAAATGACCACATCAATGCCTTAAAGCATTAAAACCAAGTAGTAATTATTAATTGATCAGTAGAGGCGATTGTTGTAAAACCTCTTCATCTTCTCTTCATTTATAATCGTATTTTGTTTAAAAAAGTTGGCTTACCTACACGTTCATTAGAGAAAGCGATGAGCACTAATTTGAGCGGCGAAAGCAAGGCCCATTGAAGTCGGTATTTGATAATCGATGCTAGATTCCCTAACTTTATTAGCTGTCTTATTCAATGCATTTACTAAATAAAATTCGCCACTGTATGGAAAAAAGGAGTTTGACCCTGATCCAAGTTTCTCATAAAAGTAGAATGCCTCTTCAGATTTATATTTTGTATCCCCCACTTTCTACTGATTTTGAGCTTAGCTACATGCAAAACTTAAGTCGTTAAAAAAGGCATATTTGGCTGCCTAGCCGCCCTTTATATACTGTACATGCGTATTTTATAATTTTAAGGCGATTTCAAATGGTATTGCCTTCAATCGTAGGAAGAAAATCATGCAGTTCAGTACGATACATAAATATGATGCACTCAGAAGTCAATACTGGGGCTGTGTTCAAATTATTATTGACAACTGAGCAAACATAAGTAAATTTTTCACTAACTTTGCCAAATTGTCTCTTGTGAATTGAGCTGAAACACGGCAATCAAACTCTACTCCTCAATTCTCAATAATACTGTGAAATACGTCGAGTGTTATTTATTTAAATCTTGGAGTAGTGGTCATTAAGTTAAGAAAATTGAATCCCCAGATGACGCGTGATATCTATAAAACCCGATGCATTATTTTGTCATATTTTCCCGCAAACGTTTTAGCGCTTTTAGCTATATGATTTGTAAGCGGCAATCGGTATCAAGGAAACCACATATCTCTCTTATCTTGGCCATATATCGTTACCATCGCGCCGTCCTTTTCAACTTACTCAATATCTACATCTTGATTAAGCACGCCGTCTTTCTTTAGCTGTTCATGCGCCATGGTAAGAACACTATCTTCACTCAACAGACCGGCGCTTCCAATGTGGCCCACTTTCACGACAATCGCTTCTATGCCACAGCATGAAAGAATGAGCATTATCGCTAGACAAGCTTTTCTTGCCATCGACATATCCATCTGAAAGTATTGTAATGTAAAAATGGAGGCATTGTGCGAACACTGGACCCCAAACATGATCGCTTCCTAAAGTTAAATACAAATTCTCAGCGATACTAAAAAGTAAATTTCAAACTGGATTAGTTTTATTTAAGTAACAAGCAAGACAAATCTGTATCAGACCACTGTTCTTAAAAGCCCACAAGTTGTGATTTTGCATACTTTTATTGCTAAAAATATTACATATCACCTAAAACATAAGTGACCTATACATTGTGACCGATACATAAAAGAGATAAACTATGGCCCTAAGATCATTCCTACGCTAATAAGCCACTAAGTTCCTAGTCTTTCTCTCATCGTTGACTCGCTGCCCTATGCCACATTAATCAGCTAGCTTGAGACAAAATTGAATGCGCTTCTTGATACGAAGAGACGTAGCAAGACAACGGCTATCGGATAACTGCGGATCAAACGGATTTAATTAAAATATGACATTGTGCTTTGAGAAGCGCTCCAACAAAAGGCTTGCTAAGAATTCTAGGTATACTTCGTCAAGGAATTTAAAAATACATGGCCTATATACATTATATCGTTTAAAAATACTTTCGATAGTTAAATGATCGAAAGTCACATGATAGTGAAAGCGACGAGTCCGACATAAAACATTCTAGAGCTAAAGGAACGGAAATCACCAGTACTGTACCTGCATCACAAAGATCAGAACTGATCACTGGCGGAAGCGAGTGTATTCTTATTTATTCCTACAAATGTGTCAGAGATATCCGGGCAGCGCTGCTTCGTACAATAGTGTTCGTTATTTTAAATGCTGTTTGTGATTGAGAAAGTGCTATCTTAATGAAGTCTATTGAGACAAAATGTGACCTTCAAGGTGCGTCAACAGCTTTACGTCGCCTCCGCTCAATCTGGGAGATGTACAAGGTCAACAAGAGCAGCACAAGATCAATTAATGCAGCCTTCATCGGCGTATCGGCGTTGCAAAAGCAATGCAGACAATGACTAACTGAAGCGAAGCCAGTGAGAAGTCGGGGTTTTAACGCAT
Organism: Plectus sambesii; assembly: GCA_002796945.1. NCBI lineage: Eukaryota > Metazoa > Nematoda > Chromadorea > Plectida > Plectidae > Plectus > Plectus sambesii. Next base: position 8,463 of record NIUQ01003797.1, read on the forward strand.
TGACTGCAATGCAATAAGCCACGGTCCTGTTGTTGAATGCGTAGTGTCATTATATGTAACAAAATGTTGCATCGACGAAAGGTGCAACGAAAGTCGTGTAAGAAAGTTCTGTTTGCTTTATCTTTCCTCAAGGATCACTAGCCGATTGGCCATAAGTCCCAGCCCGTGCTCATGACAGCTCTCTTCTATAAGTCAACTTCTTCACGCGAGTACAAACAGATATTTCTTCATCGATGCAGGGCTAAGTTCAACGTCATAATGATTACACAACATCAAAGTTTTGCTGCATAAGTTTCTCCTAATCCACTGACTTAATCCCCAAGTCTGGCTTAATACATCTATTGCTTTGTATGTTCACCCTCTATGCGCCTCTAATGCATTCATTTTATTTCACGCTTTGGAGCTATAGTTTCAAGCTAGGTGTGTGATCAGCTTTGCGCATGAACGAGAGATCAGCGCTGGCCATCGATTCTTTACGAAAGTCACCTAGACAAACTCAGCCCAATGTAATTGAATTTCACCTTCAAACGCTTCTGGCACCTTCTTCCCATCTCAGGTTTCACAGTTTTTGATGTCATCGCGAGCAAGTGCCTGAGCTAATTACACCTTTCGCAATTTCTTTGCTCCTTTTGTTCCTTTCGTCTATGAGAAGTTTTCAAACTGCCGATCTCTGGAGCTAATATCCTCCTCGGCTTTTACCTCCAAGCCGAGCTCACTTCAATATTGTACTTCCGTGGAAGAAAAACCTTGCAACGACGGATGTTCGTGGCGCATATTTTGACGATCGACGTCAGAGTGCGAACGAGAGCGGTGAGGGTGATCGACGGCTGCTCGCTGTCGACACTGACGGCCGGCAGCTCACACCAATCGAACGACTCGCACATAGAGCAGAGGGCGGCTTGCAGCTGTTTGGAAACGACCCGCAAAACCGCACGTGCTAAGACGACTAGATATCGCGTAGCATCCGCTGTGCACTGCCACTGTCCTCTGCCAAGCTTCTCTTCGGGAAGACTCTAACTGAAAGCCGAGTTTCTACCACTACCGCCCTTTTCTTTATCTGACTATTTCACACCTTCCTTTTCTTCTTATACCTCGTTCTGTTAAGGTATTTTTGATCGCTGCGTTTATGAAACATTGTCATGGTCCTCGTCTATATTTATGTAAATCATTATTGTTTATATTAGCAATGGGCTAAGATTATTATATGGTGGTCGAAAAAGCAAGTTTGTCGTCAGTCAGTCGGTTCACAATGCATGTCTAACGTATCTAATGTAAGCCATCAGGGTGTGCAAAGAGCGTTTTATTGCTACGTAACAATATTGAACGGCTAAAATTGCTGCCAATCATGAAAGCTCTCCACGAGTTTCACTTACCTCCTTGTTTATTATACAAGACGCCAACTGTTGAGAGCGGCTCCTCTATGTAATATAATACCAATGATCGAATACTGGATAAAGCGTATTGACTTTGGTATCAATTTATGTTGCATTCTAATGTACCCATAACGCTATTATCAATTCAAGTATTGTAGTGCAAAAAATTTGAACATAATTTAACATAGTTAATTATGCAGTTTAATATGTTTATCGAGTGCAGTGCCAAAATATCCAATCACACTTATGATTAATATTAGTTGGTTATTATTAATTAAATTGATATTAAAATGCAACCGAGAATATTCAGATATACAGGATCGGATGGAAAAATGTTCGTTTGTTTTAATAGCTACGGCTCATTTCAGGTTTGACAATTATGGAGTTCATCTATTTGCTGTTTCTTGTCGGACTAGTATTCACTATGGGCATTCTGTACCAACAGGGCAAAGTCGGCAAATTGTATCGAAAGCTTACTGGAACTGAAACTATCAAAGACCAGCTCGAAGCAAGACTACATAAATCGCTCGACTAATCTCTGTTGCTTTGTATAGTCTATTTCTCTGCCATGACACCTCCTACCAATGGCTATTCGGAGTGTCATAAATTGATGTTTACACAATACATGTATGATGTTCTGAATTCGGAATGGATTCCAAACCACCATCATTTGCGCTAATACTAGCATGTATTTACAAAATGATGTTGATTTGTGCTAAGAATACTTTTCTATTTGTAATTATTTTCTGCGTATGATGCCGTAGTCGTTTACAGGCGTGTAGCTATGGGAGTACCTCTCCTCTCTCCTGATTTTGAGAGCCAGATAAAAGGTTCATAGTGCCTTGTTCCCTCAGTAATCCGGTTGTAGCTACACACACGCCTGGCCGTTTTCTTGATTGTTACCTTCAGTTAGTAATAGTCGCGGAGTTAATATCTGAAACATGCCTATAATATAACTTCTTTCTCATATGCATTTCTACTAAACTAAAGTATGAAATTTTGGCCGATTGGGAAGTTCTGAGGACTACGCCATCTGCGTGAAGATCAGCAATGAGTAGATTATATCGATCGTCCGGCTTGCTCGAGATGAGCTGCACGTTGTTAAGGCCAAGTGCGATACGAATGAGAGGTGAGACAATGACAAAATCAACGACGGAATGTACGCCTCAGGAGGTCAAAGTGATAGTGTTTGACCCTATCAGTGAGCTCAAAGTCAATTATGAGTAGCAAGTCAGTGTAAGTAGTACCAAACATATTTGTCCTTTGCACAATATTATTCATTTATATGCTGGCTTTCAAAATTTATTGTTACTCATTTGACGTGTTTGTCGATGAAATTCACACCTTGGTCAGCTTAATACAGCCAGCTTTCTTGTCCCTCATAATGGATATTTTTCGGCAGTTTCATTACGATGCCTGCTGGTGAATGGTACAGAGAGGTAGGGAATTGTAATCTACAACGCAAAATCGTCGTCTGTCTAAGAAACAGCTGCGCTTTCGCAAGGAACCGATCAATCTCACAGCAAGACCGCGGCTATTTTAGCGAATTCCAAATATCGCTTCGATACTTTAGCGGGCGGCACGCATCACATCCGCCGTATTCGCTTTCAAAATGCTTCGGCAGTCATGGGGTCCAAGTTCTGAGCACCCAAAGTAAGCACATTCGTAAGAGCATACGCGTTCGGTTTTTTCTTTCTCTTTGGTAGTCATCCAATCAAAGAAATTAGAATTAATAGGAAAACATGCAATGCTGGACCTTCGGGAATGTTTTCAGTGATACCGTAATTTTCGATATCCCGCGTTCTGCTATTGCATATCATGTGATCGAATTTTACACTGCAGTCGATATCCGATAAGTGCTAAAATTTTTCTTGCCGGGTCGATTTTCACTTATCCGGTTTCGACTATAAAGATTAAGAACGGGAGCAGAAACTGACCACAGTTTGCTTTGACAACTGTGATGCTTAAAAAAGAAGCAATTTCCAATTTTTAATTGCCTCTATGAAGATTGTGCAGCTGTCGCTATGGTCTTGATGGACTAGGAGGAGATGGAGAAGGAAATTTGTCTGTCATTAATCGTAATTGAATGATTAAATATTCATCTTCATCTTACATAGCCTACGTGCTTTTTGATCACTGAGAAGTATAAAAGGCTACGAAAGTCTCGCTAATGATCGCTACTCGTTTGCACTCCTAAAGCAGAATGGTGAACGATTCGTTTGTTAATGCCACAGCGTTACCAGTAACCAACTACTACTCCGACATGCACAAGTTCTGGATCTACGTCTTTCAAGGAGCGTTTCTGCTGATTGCTAACGCATTAATTGTGGGAGCGATTGCGTTTCACGAACCTCTGCGACGCAGAAAAGAGTACATCCTCATTGCTGGGTTGTCGCTAGCGGATGGCGCAAATGGTTTCGGACTGTTTACGGCTGGACTGTTTAGAAATTTAATGATCTTGGACGGAACAGCCGGCACGCTAGTATCGCGACTTCAATGCATTCTCACCCCGTGGAATCTATGCTTTGTATGGACGGATGCGTTGTGCCACGTGATGCTGCTTACTGTCAGCATTGACCGATTTATAGCAGTAAAATTCCCGCTGAAATACTATACATTCTCGACAAGATATGCCTACGGAATTGTTGGAGGCACATACTTGTTTATTTTCATTAATCTCGCCATGGGCATCGGCACGACGTTGCAACACAACTATCCTGAAAAGCCGAAACTTTGCTACACTGCGTACGCGCTCAGTGACTTCTATTACGCATATCACACCTGGCTCGCCGTAGCTGGCGACATGCTCAGTGTTTTACTCTACATAATTGTCATCTACATTAGCTATAAAACAACCCACCAAATGGATCACCAGCGCGTCGGCACGATGCGAATATCCGCTCAGCAGCTAAAAGCGCTCCAAATACAGAAAAAGGTCACGCGCACTCTGGGTATCTCCAGTCTGTGCACTTTCCTTTTTTACTGCATCCCCTACGCTTTTAAAATGCTTGTGCAGCCCTATGTCACGGGCAACTTGGTCAACTCTGTCATTCCCTACACATTCATCGTCAACCAGTTGAACCAGATGGCTAATTTTTTCATTTACACTTCGCGCCAAAGGGATCTACGTATCGGCCTCAAGAATTTCATTATGTGCAAGAAGGTCAGCGAGGCAAAGTTTCTGCAGGCGGCCTTTACCGCCGATTCATCGGGCGCAGTACAGCCACAGTTTTCGTCTTATAGGTCAAGAAATAATAGTTTGCATTCAGTACGAAAGTAGTTTGCCTGGTGTACGAAACTAGGTTCTTGCGCAAAATAAGCCTGTTGCATGTTGTCCTAATGGTTCACTGAAACTTGTCTCGTCGTTGCTGTGTTGTTTTCGTGCTCATTCATAAATGCGAAACGTTCATAACATAGTGAATGACAGAAATATTTGTGAATCCAAATCAAATCGCATAGTGGATTGTGCAGAAACTCGCTAAAATGGCACAATTTCTCTCACCATTACTCTGTGCGAGGTTCCGCGAAATTTTCAAAATTGAGCACGAAACCGGCGCGCACCATGCATTTACGCCATGGCATCGTTGTTCATCACTCAAATCGTCACTGGCGCACAACTGCGGTAGCCCACGCAATTGACAGTACAAAATTTGGAAGCCAGGTATAAAATTGCGTTCTTCGTTTACAAATTCTGCACCTGCTCATGAGATAGGGCGATTGTGAGAGATTTTCTAGAACTGCTGAGTTAGACTGAGTATACTTGTCTGCAGCGTAATCTCCGCGATTTCGGCGCGGCCGTTTATGAATGGAGAGTGAATAGCAAAAAAATTCCACTCAATACGCCGATAATCGAACGCTGTTACAAACCAGATTTCACAAAGGCGGCGAGTAGGCAGCTGAAAGACTTCTTTCATCGACACCATTTGTCGTCCGATTCATCCGAGTGGGCGTTCGTACGCTGTAGCGTTGGCAACTGGACAAACTGGCGTACATCCATGTTCCTTGATTTCTGAATCATCAACTACTATTTCCGACTTAGTTTTGGCGGAAGAGTATAAATTCCAGTATAGGCCTGTTCCATTTGGTTTTTGACTGTAATGATAGGAGTAAAACTCATCAGCTGGGACCACTGCGCGGGTATAAACCAATAAAGAACTAAAAAGAACTCTATGCTGTTCGTAGACGACAACGCAAATCGGAGGAAAAAAACTTTAAAATCGTGCATTATTCGAGCAAGCGATGCTGTTGGCGCGTGATAGAACACGAGGATGAGGTGGGGCGGTTGATTACAAGGGCCATAATACGAATTCAGGAGATATGGTCTGCTGATTCCAAAATAAATACATTCCCAATGCCCTCGATATTCGCGTCGTCAAATAGGTCTACAGTCTCGGTGATGCGATGTGGAATTCATCGAAGATCATTCCGTCTTTTCGATTTTCGATGCCAGATATGGTTCGGGCTTCAAAATTTATGATTCCCTCGAGCGAGCCTGTTACTGGTTGAAAGCGATCCCCTCCTCCCCCAGCGAGCCCTCTCGCCCCCGCGCGCTGTCGTCATAGTGTGTCCAACCGACACTACTGCCCTCCAGATACATGACCGCAATCATCTTGGGCCATAGAAAAATACCGGTCGATTGTCCTAGAAGAAAGGTGTTTTCGCTGTTCTTTGTCGCTCTGTCACCTGTCAGCGGCGTGACCATCGGATGTGCCGACGCACGACTGACTGAAGTCCGCAGTCGTCGGTTGATCGTTTAAAGTCGCCGTCATGAATTGTTCAGTCTCTTGCGTGCCTAGGTAAACACGGTCGAATTTAGGCCAACTCCATCGTCCGATTCTGTGGCGTGTCGATGTGCCGTCGCGCGGCCACTACCCATCCCCCTGCCATTTATCTCCTCAACGAACGCGGCGATTTCCGTTCGTCAGGCCGCAACTCACCGGTCACTATGAAGGACTACGTTGGCGATCTGTATGGCGCCTATGCTCTGTACGTAGCTCGGTATCCGAAAGCCTTCATTATTGGTCCCGTCATTTTGACCTTCATACTCAGCACTGGTCTCCTACAAATCACTGTCAAAGACGACTTGAGATTTCTTTACTCGCCCGACAATGCGCAGTCAAGGTGGGAATATGAGGTAAGTAGTTACTTTATAGCAAAATTAGCTTGTTATAAAAGTATACAGCACAGTATTTCATTCCAAGGTATTACTGATTGCATTCATTTTCGGGAAAGACCGCTACACTTCCTTTTCTTTGCCCAATTAGTGAAAACAACACGTTTTGCCTTTTTACCACTGAATACCGGCCCGAACACCGGAACTGACGAGATCAGTTATTTTCGAAACAATTGATTACTTTCCAATATTTAGTTAGTCGTCTTTTGGAATCTCTCCGTGTTTAAAGAGCAAGGCTAACGTTACCATTGTAAATATGTGCCGAGCACTTTAACAATTGCGCATACATGAGAATTGGACCGCTGTGACCGACATTGGTTTTGAGGCTTATTGTGCGCGTATTAAGTGACGATTATTCCAATTTAACAGACAACCTCGTTTTTAGGCCGTCGCGTTTAGTTGTAACTGGGAGAAATTTTAAGCTTGAAATACATAGCATTCTATACATTTTACCCAGTTTTCCAACTGAAAGCGTTTAATCATGTTTTTATTGCTAGCTCTTGTATTCAGGTTCATCGGCAATTCACCGGTGACGGCAGTAATAGTACGATACTCGCGTTTGCCGTCGAATCGTCGAACCGATCGGCGACGAACTTGCTGACGAAATCGCGAGCTGACGTCATTTCTCGCTTCAACGAGTTCGTTTTGCGCAACGCAACCGTCTTCCTCAAGGGGCGCGAGTACAACTTCGGCGCAGACATTTGCTCGCATATGGAAGCGTGCACGCACAGCAACGCAATAGTGACGACATTTTTCGACTCCTACTACAGCCAAACGCCCAAGAGGGATGCACGTATTCGCCTGACTTATCCGCTGATGCAGTATTTTGACTTTAAATTCTTCCTGCCCACGCACTTTTACGGCGTGGTCGTAAATAAGACGGATGAGATCAATGTGATCGACATGATCCATCTCAT